>LOEQ01005652.1:66836-77889 GCA_001685075.1 Bramus lutescens
TATTAACCAATGAAAGTAACACATAGACAGATGACCCTCCTACATCACCACAGTAACTCTTCTAAAGGAAAATATTTGATTGGGGCTAGCCTAAAAGTTCAGAGGTTTAGTCCATTGTCATCTAGGAAGCATAGCAGCACATAGGCAGACATGGTGTTGGAGAAGGAATTGAGAATTCTACATCAGGATCAGCACACAGCAGGATAAGAGACACCTGGCCTGGCTTGAGCATCTAAAACTTTAAAGGCTATCCCAAGTGAAACATTTCTTTCAACAAGGTCATGCCTACTACAAAATCCCAACACTTCCTAATAGTGGTTCTTGCTTGTGACTAACATTCATATTTATGAGTCTATGAAGACCGTTTCTGTTCAAACCAACACATTGCTCTCCCTGGCCTCCATAGGCAATATCAAAATGCAAAAATGCATTTAGTACAACTTCAAAAGTCACAAAGTCTATTAGAGTCTCAATGTTTAGCAGTCTAAAGTTCAAAATATCTTCTGAGACTCATGGCAATCTCTTAATGGTTACTTGTAAAATCAAAATGAAAATGCATAGTCCATACTTCTTACACACAATGGAAAAGGATATTCATTACCATTTCAAAGGGGAGAAAAAGGAGCATAGTGAAGGTTGAAAATCAGCTGGGCTAACTCCAAAATCTGATTCACCATGTCTAATGTCAATAGGCTCCAGATCTCCAACTCCTATCAGCTTCTTTGACGGCAGCACACTTTCTCTCTTAGGCTGGTTTCCTTCCATGTCAGCAGCTCTATTCAGAGGCTATCCAAAGATTCCAATTCTCCATTGTCTTAGAGATATGATTTTTTACAGCTCCTGGCAGCTTGCAGCGGGTCCACAAACCAAGGTGCTGGCCCAGCCATGCGGCGGTGGGCTAGGCCCAGCCNGCCAGCCAGGCTGTGTGAGTAGGTAGCGGGTGGGTGGCACATGGACAGACACATCGTACAGAATATGATTGGATTTTTATTAGTTGAATTATGGAAGGGAAGGAAAAAGGGGGAGAAGGGGGAGAGAGAGACACACACACAGAGAGACAGAGAGAGAGGAGAGAGAGAAGAGAGAGAGAAAGGACAGAGGGAGAGAAAGAAGGGGGAGCAGGAAAGGGAAGAGAGAGTCAAGATGGCGAGGGAGGCAGGAGCTGCAGGGAGTGGGTGTGACCTGTCTCTTAAAGTGACAAACAATCATAACACCTAGGGTCTCTAAGGCAACCTAAGTATCATCTTTCTGGACTCTCTAGAAGTTCATGCAGGGACACCCCTTACACATGCATGATGGTCTCAGCAGCTTACCTTATCATTGGAGGGAGACTCCATAATCTCTTTTAAATTGGCTCCAAATACAGAACTATGTTTTTCTGTGGCTGAGGGTGGAAAAGGGCCCTCTTATTCAATTTTGTATTCACCAGCTTTTCATTTTCAATTGTTTTATTACCAAAGCTTAATTGCCCTGAAACTTGTTCTGTAAATCAAACTGGCCTTTCACTCAGAGCTCTACCAGTCTCTGCATTCTGAGTGTTGGAATTAGTGTGCACCGCCTTGACAGCCTTCAAGCTTATCTTTAATTCCCTTTCAGAAGTTGCAAAGCAAAGGCTCAATGGGCTCTTTCTCTGAGGTCAGCACTCCCTTTATTCCACTTAGCAGGAGGCTTTTCTTTAATTTTTTTACACTTCCTGCTGTCCCTTTTCTTCTCAAACTTTACATTGTATATTTTTCCTTGCTCAGCTCTTTTTCATTATATATTTCTATAAGAGTGGTCATTAATAACCAAACAAGACAGTCAATATTAGGCTGTCTGGTTATCTCCTCTGCCAAAACTGATAATCCACAACTCTTCAATTTAGCATCAGTCATATATTTTGGTGAAGGGCAGAAAGCAGCCACATTTTTTTTCACAAAAATATCGAAAGAATTATCTCCAGTCAACATATTTATGTTCTTCTCCTCTAAAACCTCAGGAACTGGGTCCCCACAATTCAAATTGCCCTCAGCACCACTGCTTTCCATTCTACTTCTAGTTTGTGCCATTAAATCCCACTTACTGATTTCAGCTTCCTTACTAATCCTAGTTTCAAAGTCTACATCAACCCCAAGCAAAAGCACAGTCTGGCCTATCATAGCAATATATGAGTCCCTGGTACAAACCTCTGTCTTAGGTAGGATTTCTGTTGCTGTGAAAAGACATCATGACCTTAACAAATATTATAAAGGAGAACATATAATTTGGGCTGCTTTACAGGTCCAGAGGTTTAGGCTGTTGTTTTAATAGAGTTGTCCATGGAGGGAAGCATGGTGGTATGCAGGCAAACATGGTTCTACAGAAGAACCAAACAGTTTTACATCAGGTTTGGCAGGCAGAAGGAAGAGAGAGTCCTGGCTTGACCATCTGAAAACTGAAATCCCATTTCAACAACACATTTCCACTAACAACACCATACCTAATCAAATAAGGCCAAATCTTCTAATAGTGCCACTCCCTGGAGACCAACCATTTAGATATATGACTCTATTGTGATCATTCATATTCAAACCACTACACTTCCTAGAAGGATGTAGTAGCATTCATTTCTTGAAATCCATATTTCTTTACCCAATACTGTAACTTTCAGACCTCATCAATAAAGCTTCCTTTTTTCCTGTGGATAGTTAATATAGAAGTTCACACCTAGTTAAAAATAAAAAGAATAAGTGATTCTTAAATATTCATCCAAAAATGGGATATCTATATCATTATATATTCTTCTGTTTTATTTCTTTGGAAAATTAGTTTTTAAATTTTCACACAAATTATATTTCCCCCTCTACCAACTGCTCTAAGACCCTCCTTACCTTCCTACCCATCCAACATCAAAAATCTATCTCTCCTTCAAACAGAGGAAAACATAAACAAAGTGACAAAAAACAAACCATAATAATAATAATATAAAGCATGCAAATAGCACAAAATATGTGGAGTCTGTTTTGTGTTGGTAAACTACTCCTGAGCATGCCGTGTGTTTTGGAGTGTGGTCGGTATACAAAATTTCACTCCAATGGAGAAAACTGGTTTTCCCCCTCCTAACAGCATGCGCCTTCCAATACTATGAGCCCTAGTCAATATGGTAGACAGTTCTAGTTGAGTACTAACTCAATTTCTCAAAGTCATGCTTGTAATGGGTTTGCTGCAAGGCCCCGGCAGCTTGCTGCAGCATCCCTTCGGCAGACAGTGGATCCCAGGATGGTGCAAGTCTCTGGCAGTGGGAACAGCCAGTCCTAGGCAGGGACTGAGCACGAGACCACCCTGCAGGAAGGTGGCTGGTCTTCAGCACATGTGGGCGGTGGCGGGTGGGAGGCAGACAGGCACACCATGTAAATTTGGACATTTATTAGGTGAGTTATGTAGGGGAAGGGAAAAGGGAGGAAGAGGGGAAAGAGGAAGGAGAGGGGGGAAAGGGGAGAAGTGGGGAGAGGCAGAAGCTGTTTCTTCCCGAGAGGGAGACTGGAAGAGAAGACCAAGGCTGCAAGCATGACTTATCTCTTAAGGGAGCAGAACAGATAATTACAATGCCTTCATCAATATTGCTTTACAGTCAGATTATGGAGGATAACCAATATAATTTGCAGTAGCCTCTAAAATTTTGGGGAGAGTTTATGACCAATAACCCAAGAAGATGTACCCCGTTTCTGCTATTGGGAGTTTTACCTGGTAATTTATGATATGTAGTTTTGTTTCTTTTTAAGAGAATGAAAGAACATGGAGTTGGGTGGGTAGGATGGTGCAGGATAAACATGGGACAGTTGGAAAGGTGAAATATAACCAGCCTATTCTCAGAGAATAATAAAACATTTAAAGAATTATCAATAATACAAAAGAGTCAAAGCATAACACTTTTTAAGTATTTGCTTATACTACCATTCAGAAATATGAATTTACAAGTATGACAACATGTTTCTCATTGTAAATAAAGTGATACTTTAGTATATATGTAAAAATAAGACTATATGTGCTCTATAAAAATTAAATTGTACCCTTGGAAATAATCAGGTCTAAAAAACAACCTCTGACCAAGATCTTTGTTGTTAGTGAAGACAGCCAGGATGAGCCAAACACAGAGTCTGTCTCAAATAAATATAGCAGAAAGATGGAAAACACATATTAACCTTGTTTATGAATTAAATCAATGCTATTATCATATTATCATATCAGAGATAGGATGGAAATTCTTCTGAACCAGGTAAACAATAAAAAAATCTCGATATTATTTTGATGGATGTGGTCAGTAACCTCATCTAGGTTAAAGTCAGAAGGAATTAGGCATGTGAAGTGGAGAAGGAAAATCGTAACAACTTTCAAAAAATGTGTGCCGTGGAAGGTAGCCAGGGTCTAATAAGCAAGAGAATGTGTAGAGTTTTACAAGAACACTCCATTACCCTAGTACCTGGAAATGCTATAAAACACTGTGAAGATATTTTAAATCACTCTAAGATCATGAGAAAAATGATGTAATAATATAATCATGTGTAACCTGACAGATGATATGTGAATACAGGCAAGTCAAATAAAATACCCAAAATATATACAAATAAACTCCTGAAGAATTTAAACATTCCAGTGTGGGGTCAATAACCACAAACCACAGTATTATTTTTTCTTTGTGTAGTGTTGGAGCCCCAGCGTCTTCTGCCATCCAACCTGTTATGTCTTTTTTCTGTCCTTGTGCACCTGGTGAGACTTTATAGCTCTGGAGTCAGCCATTCCTAGGAAACACAACTTCTCTGTAATCTCACTTTTTCTCTAGTATTTACTTTCCCACCCCTTCTTCCACAGTGATCCTCGAGTCTTAGGTGTAGGTGCATGAGCTGCATTGTAGATGTGTTCTTTTGTCTTGCCCCTCCTCCCCCAACTCTGCATTTTGATTGATTTTTGTTTTCTGTGATGGTCTCCACATGTTTCAAAGAGAAGTTTCCTTTATTTTGGGGTAAGAACTACATTTATTGGATTATATTATAAAAATAAGGCACAGGATCTGAAAGGTTCTACACAAACCACAAGAAGATAAAATAAAAGAATCTCTACCAAACTCTGAATCTTGTGGGCTCAGCAGCAACTGGGATGACAAGACATGACCACTGGTGCAAGACTGACACGAAAGTTCTGAAAGAACTTTCTGTTTCTATACAAGTCACTCCACAAGATGAAACCCATATTTTCATCATTGTTGGACCAAGAACTTATGACTTGATAGGTCATAGACACTAAATTAGATTGATATACTGTTACTATTATTCTGCTTATGACTTATAATTATGCCCATAAATTGACTCAGCTCAAAATCTTCATCAGAAAAGCTTCTATTTGTATTAGAGTCCAACTAATACAAAAACTCACAACTGTCCATGGTGTAGAGATGAGACTGGAATGTCTAGTACTGTATAAAAAACATATATTGCTGATCTTTATCCCTTTGCAAGTCACCTGTAAAGTGATTGCTGAGCAAAAGGGTTTGGCATGACTGCAGGACTCATAGAAATTAAATGAACACAAGAACATAGAGCCCTCCAGACCCATCAAGGGACCTGAACATTGGAACATACAGGATTATGTCAGCAAGCATAGCCGCAGGCAAACCCAAGACTAACCATATTACAGACTGGAGAAGAGAGGTGGAAATGATGCAACACCCATAGTTGAGGAACTCCCAGTAACTGATAGCTATTGGGAGAGGGATCATTAGTTTTCATTAAGAGTTCCCCATTGAGGTTTGACATTCTTCATTGGAAAGGGACACATCCATGAATACATGCAAAGCACAAAATAGACTTAGTTTGGGAGAGAAAACAATGACACAAAGTTGGGTGATTAGAGAAGCAATAGATCTGAGAGTGTCTCAAAAGTGGATAGACAAAAACACATTGTACTAAATTCTCAAAAACTAATTAAAGCAAGGGAAGGGGACCAACACCCTTAAAAATATTGACATGCAAAGTAATTATGATTTCATGTATTAAGATTTCATGTTACCACAATCAGAGTGGCAAATATCAGCAAAAGAACTGGTTGCAAATGTTGGCAAGGATTTAGAAAAGAGAGGAACCCTCATTCATTTTTGGTGAGAATGCAAAATGCACAATTCTTAAAAAAATCAGTGTGGAGAATTCTTATAAAAGATAAAAATATATCTATCATAGAACTGCTATATACAACTATTTAGCATATGCCCCAAATACATTACATTTTACTTCACAAAAACTTTTATCCATGTTTGTTGTCACTTTATTGACAGTAACTAAAAGTGGAAGCAGCCTAAATGTCCAACTGGAAAATAAATATTGAAAACATGACTCATATACACAATAAAATTGTATTCAGCTAAAGAAAAAAATCATTAAATTTGTATGTAATTGAGCGGAACTAGGAAACTTAATACCGTGTGAGATAACACAGACCCAGAAGGATAAAAATTAGAGGTTTTCTCTAACTTGTAGTTACTAACTCTCAATCTTTTGATGTGAGTCTATAACCTGGAGTAAACACAGACTCCTAGATATTAATAGGAATAATAAGGCATAGAAACTCCATGACAGGGAGTAGCATAGAAATATAAGGATGCTATATAAAATGATGGAAACAACTTGCAAGTTTTAACTTCAGAGGAAGGAGAGAAAATAAAGATAGACATGTTGGAAGAAGAATAAATAAGATAAAATTAACAATATTCGAAAAAAATGCAGGGAATCCATATTATTTCATACTTTCCTAAATTACATGAACCATAAATTTTTTCTGAGTTTGGGTTAGTTCACTCAATATCATCTTTCTAAGTTTATTCATTTACCTGAAAATGTTTTTTATAGCTAAATAGTATAACATTGTTTATTTGTGCCACAGTTTAATTATCCATTCATCTGCTGAAGTACATTTAGAATGGTTGTATTTCCTGGCTATTGGGAATAGGACAACAATGGAAATTACTGAAAACACATGTGTGGAGTAGGATGCTGAGTTCTTTAAACATATGCCAAGTAATGGTATAGATGAATCATATGATATATTCATTTAAGTTTTTTTAAGACTCTCCATAGTGATCTCCAAAATAGATATCCCAATTTATTCCTACCAACAGTTACTGAGGATTCATTCCCCTTTTCCACAACCTCACAAGCATTGTTGTCTTTTTTTATGTTAGCCAATCTGACTCAAATAAAATTTCATGGGTGTTTTAATATGCATTTTCTTAATTACTAAGAAAGATAAACAGCTTTTGACGTATTTCTTAGTCATTTTAATTTTTCTATTGGGAACCCTCTATTTAGATTCCCAGATGATTTTTTTAACAGAGTAATTTTTGACTCTGTTTTTTGAGTTATTAGTATATTCTGATTATTGATCTTCTCTCAGATGAATAGTTGGCCATGATAATTTCCTATTTTGCAGGTTTGATTTTTTTTTTATGTGTGAGTTCTTACTTTGTTTGGGGATTAGAGCAATACTGGATTCAGAGAATGAGTTTGGAAGTGAATCTTCTGTTTCTTTACTTTTCCTTTTAAAAATAATTTAAAACCGGAGGTAGGTTGTTCAAAGTTTGGTGGAAGGCTATTGTGAATATATGTGGGTTCAGACATGCAGTTTTTCTCCCTTGCAGAGTTTTATAATTTTATCACTCTGTATAATTAGTATTTTGACTAGGATATATTGTAGGGTGTTTTTTGCTTGTTGGTTGTCTTCTGTTTTTGTTTTATTGGTTTTTTTTTTGATCCTGTCTTGTTTGGGTTCTGTGAACTTTTTGTATCTGTATGGATATGTGTTCCTTAGTTTGGGGGTAATTTCCTTCTATGATCTTATTAGCAATCAGTTCTCTGCCATTGACTTGGTACTTTTTTTTAATCTCTTCTCTTCTTATAATTAAAATATGTGATACTTTGATGGTATCCAATATTTCTTGTGTGTCCTTTTCTTGTACTTTCAAAAATTGTTTACTTTCTTCGCTGATTTCATCTAGATTTATCTCCAAATCATAGTATTATATTTTCTGATTGATTCATTCTACTTGTAAGGCTTTTTCTTGAGTTTTCTAAATGATATACTAAATTTTTCAATTTCATCTTTATTTCTTCATATATTCTCCTCAATGTTTCCAAACATTTATTGAATTCAGCTTTGAAATTTTGTGTTATCTTCCTTATTTCATTTATATATATTGTATTTTATTGGGAATCACTGAAGCATTTACTGCTAATCTCATGGATTTCTATTTGTGTCTTCTTTAAGTTTCTTGAATTCTTTGATAGGTTTTTTTTCTTTTTTTATTTGACTTCTAAATTCTGTGTCCTGGAGTCATATAGACATTCTTCATTAGAGAAACATATCTATAAGTCTAGTGAGCTTGATGACAGGCATGCTGTTTTGGGTATTTTTGTTTTTGTAATTTGACCTAGTCATACGGAATTCTTTCTTTGGTTATGTGTCTAATGTATAATTTGGCCTTTGTTAGTCTGGGACAGTTCAGGAGATGCATGAACTGATATGAGCCAGATAAGGCTGCTGGATGAGCTGTTAAAAGATTAGTCAAATATGGCTACCAAACAAATGTCTGAAACTAAGCCTGTAGGCTTGTAGCAGGTAGAAAAAAGGAAGGTTAAGGGATGAAACAATTTTCCCAGAAAAGGTGTATCAAAGAAAGGTTTGTATGTCTGAAACGAGGTTTGGGAGCTTATGGGTGGCAGTGGATTGAGGTAACAATGGGGAAAGGGAAGAAGAGACTTAGGAAAGCAGTATGCACATAGAGCATACATACAGGCTTCATAGTTTATGAATCTGGAGCCAGTCATGTGGGTTTACAGATCGAGGAGGGTTGTGGGAAGGGAAGAAGGGAAAGAAAGAACTGACCTAGGAAATGTGGTACATATGCAAACCAGGTTCATGGGCCATAGGTTGATCATTTTGATATCTAAAAATTAGCCTACTTTCTAGCTTTTCTTATTTACTAGAATATAGGTTTTTAAAGTATTCTTGATAATATTCTGAATTTCTTTAGTGTCTCTTCTACTGCTCCACTGTTTATTTCTGACCCTATTTACTGGTGTCTTCCCTTTATTTCTTATGGCAATTTGGGTCAAAGGTCTGATTTTTTTTAATATTTTCAAAGAACCAGCTCTTTTATTTGTTGACTATTTGTATTTTTGACTTTGATTAAAAATTGACTTTATTTAAATAGTTTTGCCTGATTTTTATTATTTCTTTCCATTTTCCAGTTTTGAGTTGGTTTATTCTTGAATTTCCAAATTTTTGAGTTGCATCTTTAAGTCATTATTCATGGTCTTTCTGTTTTTTAAATGTTAGTGCTCAGAAATACAATTTTCTGTCTAATGGATGCCTTTAATATGTATGAGAGGATTTGTTATATTTTCTCCATTTCCATTTAAGTCCATGATTTAAAATACATTCTTTCTCAATTCCTCCTATTCCTATTCAATACATGATAATGTGTTCTTTAACCTCCATGAATTTTTGTAATTACCAGATATATATTTACTGCTAATTTTAAGCTGTATATTATTGTAGTCAGATAGGATAGATAAATTTAGTTCGGTTTTTCTTAATTTCTTAAGATGTGTTCTGAGCTTCAATGTGCTGTATTTTGTTTGTTATTTCAGAACTCATAATACAAGTTGGAATAAACTGATCTAGCTATACAATCACAAAAATAGTTTTAGAAAGAAAAAAAGGTATTTTATCAAGTACCTAAAATAAATAAAAGATAAATCAGGTCAGTGGTAAGAAGTATTCATATTTAATCAGAAAATTTTATTTCTATTCTAAAAATAAGGTTTTCGTATTCAAGAGTACTTGGCCAGATTTACAGTACCAGATTAATATTTCTTTCAGTGAAGCAGGCCTTAAGCTTAATCAGAAATCAGTTGGTTATCCATATAACATTCATGGTGCTATTGGACTCATGGAAATATTTTGCCAAGTCAATTTCTACTATTGATCACAAAGTTGATGATGACTTTTCTCCCAAAGTGATCTTCATAGCAGCTTCTACAACCATGAGAGTTATACAGCAGGAAAAAATGCTTCCTGGTTAGTATTAATTCTTTTCTCCATGTCTCTTGATAATTATGAATTGTGTCTTCAGTAATAGAGTGTCCTATTTAATTCTGGTGGACAATTAATAACAATGATAATAGCCTCTATTAATCTGATGTCTCTGGGATACCCTTGGCCAACAACTGGAGGGGCAGGCATCCTGAACCTGGCACTTGTCTTTTTAATTGGCAACCTATAGTTTAGGAAGGACCATTTCCCCCTAATTATTCACGATATCTCTAATAAATCTCCATTATAAAATTATGTGTGTGTGTTTGTATAATAGTAGGGTTCCATGTGTCTTTTTGAAACATTTTAAGTGCTAGTTATTATTCTCCTAAACCCTCCTCCACTCTACCCATTCTAATGTTCCTTAGCCAAGATCCCTAGGCTAGCAATTAGTCAGTCTGGATTAGCAAAACTTCCCCACCCCCACCCTTTTTTTTAACTGATACACCTTTCAAATTGTCTCTTTGAAATATTATGTTCATCCTCCTAGATCATAGATGAAAACCTGTTTCTAAAGAAGTAAAAACAGTTTTCCCAAGATCCTAAGGATTTTAGTATTCTAACTGGAGGGTGCTTGTCAATTCCATGCTGCCTTTTCTCTCACTTGTTTAATGGCTGGGGATCCTGGAAAAGAAGTCTGTTGCTCTCAGGGCTTCAGTGTGTAGACAATGTAAAAGTAATTCAATAGAATGTCTGTCATAGAAACAGACAGCTTGACTTGCACTATTTAGCTCGCTTAACCCACGAGGAGTTTGATTGAGGAAAAGACATTTGTAACTCTGATCCACACCAAGGAAGTTCAAGTCAGCTATTCTGACATATTGTCAAGAAGACACTAACTACATTTATTTTTCCTAAGTAATTTTATAGAAATATTACTTTTATTTTAATAAGAGAAGATATGTAGTGATGAGGTGAGCAGGCCTGCTTTTTGTCCCGCCCAGCTCCCGCACAG
>LOEQ01005652.1:92024-109573 GCA_001685075.1 Bramus lutescens
AAAGCTAGCCGTACGGGAGCTGGGCAGGTCGAAAAGCAGGCCCGCTCCCCTAATCACTACATTTTTTAATATTAGTTTTAATCTTTTTGTCAAAATTTTATACTGAAAAGGGAAAATGGTCGATATCTTGCTTGTATAAATAAAGCTTGCCTGAAGATCAGAGGGTAGAGCTAGTCACTAGCTAACCATAGAGGTCTGGAGGTCTGTACAAACAGACAGGAAGTGTATGTCTTGGCAGAAAGATGAAGTGATAAGGAGGAAGGAAACAGGAACTCAGTCTTATTTTGGCTGGGAATTTGAGATGTAAGGTTTTACATCTTTGTTTCTCTAATCTCTCAGCATTTTTCCTAACATCTGACTCTGGCCCTTTATTATTAAGTCCTATTAGAACTCGTGCTACAGAGGGCATGCATTCAATTTTTGAAAGTCTCAGTAAAGACAAAACATTTAACAGATTGCATTCAGTTTCATTTCTGGTATTAGATTTGCCTTACAAGTGCCCTTGAAATGTATCTTTGAATCTTTTTAACCTAGTAACCTACCTAGAAAATGGCCTTGACATCTTCCATGATCACAAAAATTAATTCACATATATAAAGTTATTAATTTTATAGTAAAATATAGTGTTCATTATAATATGATATAATACCACAATACCTTTCATAGAACAAAAATATGGCTATTGTCATAAATATATTTTTCATATTATATAAAGTATATTTTATAATTTATTAATAAAAGAGTGTATATACCATATTGACATACAAATAAATAAATTATGTATCATGATTTATTACATAATTTTTGTTGTTTTTCCTGATTATATACATGAATATGTATACCAAACTTATATAATATTTACTAGTCTTATTCCTTAGAGAACTCCAGTTCAAATATGAAAGGAATGCTTAGAAAATGTTATTATATTTATACCCCTCCCACAATAACCTTTAATACTTTAGAGTTGATCTTTCTGTTCTACCAACATAATTTCTTCACAGTTAATGATTGGTGCTACACAGAGAGATTAGGGCATGTCTAATAAGATGGTTTAATGCACATTCAGAAAAGGAATTCAAAGGCAAAAAGAAGATGCAGTCCTAATCCCCTCCTCAATATCATTCAATGTCACAAACACTAGAAAATATTTAGCTGCTTGGGATCTTGCTTTTGTTAGTGAAAGCAGGTACTGAGAATGATTTATATATACACATACATACATACTATATAGAAATATATCATCTATAATTCTTTTCAATGCCAATAATTACAGATGTAGATGTCTGATTATATAATAGATTACTTGCAATTAATCTGTCTTCCATTCTCCTGCTTAATTAACATAACTTTAGTATTATTTCCCTATCTTAGTGATAGCAAAGTTGTGTATCATTTAAAGACATAAATAGCCATTACTTTATTTGTGCTTTCTTTAACACTTACCATAATTTTTTTCTTATCAACATGTTTATTGGGCTAAAATAGAACAAAAACTAGAATAGCTTTTATTGGTTAATTAGATGATGTGAAGACATGTCCTTTTGTTAGCCTATCTTGGAGGTATTCATATCTTAATTTTTTTGCTTTATAAATAATACCATTCAAAATTTCCACCTCTTCCCTTTCTCCCATTTCCCTCCCACTCCCCCACTCTAACTCCCCTCTCTCCCCCTCCAGTTATAAGAGAGGGCAGGGTACCCTGCCCTGTGGGAAGTCCAAGCCCCCCCTCCATCCAGGCCTAGGAAGGTGTGTATCCGAACAGAATATGATCCCAAAAAGCCAGTACATGCAGTAGACTCAAATCCCAGTGCCATTATCCTTGGCTTCTCAGTCTGCCTCAATTGTGAGCCACATTCAGAGGGTCCAGTTTGATACCATGCTCGTCAGTCCCAGTCCAGCTGGATTTGATGAGCTCCCATTAGCTCAGGCACACAGTCTCAGTGGGTGGACTAACCCATCATGATCCTCACTTCCTTATTCATATAACAGCCTTTCATAGAGAAAGGGCAATATTAATGTCATGATAAAGCTTAGAAAAGTTCTGAAATGACCTGTTTGGAACAATCATTTTCTAACACTTTCTTGGGTATTGGAGAAATCATGGAAGTCAATCCCTGTCTTAATTCTAGTTACTTGCAAATATTATCTTCTTTTCTTCCCTGGATTATCAAACACTTTATCCCCAAGAACAGTATTCATCTAGTGAACAGAGTAACTGTAATTTCTACTCTCAAATTACTGCCTGGAACATGAAATGTCCAACATCTTTCTAGGCAATCATTTTGGTATAAAAATATAAAGTCATCTCCTTTATTATTCAACTATTTATTTGTTGAATATTTTAGAATTCAGACTCTTTCCTAAGCACTAAATATACAAAGATGAATGGAAAATGTTCCTAGATGAACCAGAAGTTAGTGATTCAGATTTTCATAAAGACAGCTAAATTTTCTGGGTTATTGTTAGCTTCATATGAAAATCAAAACAAAAGCTCTCTAATTCATCCATCTGTCTATGTACTCATTGACAGTTCAGGCAATGTTATTAGATGCCTCATAATAAGGAGCTAATAAAATGAAAAACTGTGGCTTTCTTTAGAGAGATTTGAATTGATAGGAAAACAGGAACTGAAGATGAGGACATGAAAATGAATATGTGAAATAAGCTAGTTGGAAGAGTAAGACTGGAGTCCTTCCCAGCCTGGATAGAAACAGTAGACTGTAAACAGAAAAACTTTTGACAAAGAAACATGGGAGAAGGACACCCTCTGTAAATGACCTACTCAGAGTTGAAGTTGGAGGCTCAGTGCTTTGAGGAACAGATCCCATTTTCTGCTCTCCAGTATGCCTAAATTTTGGGGAATCCTTTCCTTTTCTTAACAAACTATCTCTAATTCTATTCCTGAACATATGATTCTGGTGAGATTCATGGTCACTGGAGATTTTAGTTGGTGCCTTTGGACTCAGATATATGCCTATAACAGTTAGCAATTCAGTCAGGAGGTGATATATATATATATATATTATTCTTTCTCCTTTCTTAATTTGAACTATTTTTCCAATATCTACAGGGAACTTGGGAATATTATGTTAATATTTAAGCAGCCCACCCTTTCTTTTTTAACCTTATTTTTTTTCTTTTATAAGGTGGCTTACATTGCTCTTCAACAGCAATCTGGAGAAACAAATGTCCTAGAATCTCTCTGTTCCTTTACAGAACATTAACCCATTGTATGCCAGGATGAAGAAACCCAGACACAAGACTGAAATACATATTTTATTGACAGACTACATTTGTTCTAGAAAGTGCATGTATGCCCTGTCAAATTCCCCCACATTTGCATGGAGATACTGTCATCAGAAAGAAAGAATACAGTGTCAACTAGTCCATGCCCTCAAGAGAAATACAAACAAAGAGAAAGAAAAAAAGTGCTCTTTCTTACATGGTTGGTCAGTCTCCAAAGATTATGAATAGAAACATAATTACCCTAGACTTTCTTATGAATTCATACTTATTTTTACATCAATCTCCTCTTTAGCATTTTATCTACACATTAGGTATATGGAAACTGCAGCAGTAACTCCAGTACTTTGATCACTAGTACCGGGAATGCAGAGTTTGTACTTCTACCACATTCACATGTTGATTGCTCTGGAGCTTCCAAACTTACATATTTTCTTATCTCTATATTTTTCAGTCTGTTTATTACCACAACAATAACTGCCAGAAAATATTTCTCCACTAGAGCTCAGCAACCCTACCACAGTAAGTCCTAAGAAATCCAATATAGCTAAAGTTCAAGACAAGGACTTCAGAGTAGCCTTTATGAAAATATTAGAGATACTTAAAGAAGAAATCAAAATCCCTTATAGAAATCTATGAACTAAGGAAGAGCGAAATGAAATGGTGTAAACAGTGTAAGGCTTGCAAGAGGAAAAATGGTAAAAAAAATGTATTCAAACTGAGTGAAAAGAAAACTGAAAAATTTAGTAAGTCAAACAGAAACCTCAGAGGCACATTCACCAACAGAATACAAGAGTTGGAAGACAGAATTTTATGCATTGATAAGAAGATATAAGAAACAGATAACTTTGATAAAAAATTTAAATCTAAAGTCATCCAGTATGAAACACACAGAAAATATGGGACACTGTGAAAAGACAAAATTAATAAATAATAGGAATAGAGGAAGGAGAAGAAATATTTTCAACAAGTTCAAAGACAAAAATTTCCCCAAACTAAAGAAAGAGGTCAACATGAATGTATGCACCAAAAGATGCATACAGCACATGAAATAGACTAGTCCAGAAAAGAAATTCTCTATGATACATAATAATCAAAGCACTAAATGTACAGAATAAATAAAGAATATTAAAATTCTCAAGGGGAAAATATCACATAAAGTATAAAGGTAGACCCAATCGAATAACACCTGAATTTTCACTGGAGACTCTAAAAGTGAGAAGGGCTTATATATAAGTTTTACCAACTCTAAGATATGCAAGCTGAACTGCTATACACAGCAAAAATTTCAATCACAACAGATGTATTAAATGTTACTCAATATTAACCAAATTTAAGCATTGTCTAACTTCAAGTCTATTCCCACAGAAGGTGGCAGAAGGAATATATCAACCAGAAGATGTAAACCATAATAACAAAAGCACAAGGAATAAATAATATCAGATCAGCAAATCAAAATAGGTGGAGGAAAAAAGGTACACCACCAAAACAAAATAACAGAATTTATCAAACTCTGTTTATTGATAACACTTGACATCAAAGGTTTCAATTCCCCTATAAAAAGACCCAGACTAATAAGATGAATTAAAAAACAGAATAAGCCCTTCTATTGCATCCAAGAAAATTTTCTTACTATCAAGGATAAATATCATTTCTGGGTAAATGGGTAGAAAAAGGCATTTCACACAAAAGGAACTAAGAAACAAGCTCAAATAACCATTTTCATATCTGACAAAAATAGAATAAAATCAAAAATTAATAAGAAAATAGAGAGGTTATTACATGCACATCAGATGAAAAGTCTACCAAAATGGTACTGCAATTCTTAACAAAAACAAGGGTACCCAAGTTTATAAAAGTGACACTGCTACAACTTAAATAACATATTGATCCTCACACACTGATAGTAAGCAACATCAATACCTTACACTCACCAATAGATATGTCGTCAACAGGACAAAAAATAGAGAAATACTGGATTTATCTGAGATCATAAACTGAAAGGACCTAACAGGCATTTATAGAACATTTCACCTAGGCAAAAAAGAACATATATTCTATTTCAGTAGTTCATGGAATGTCCTCCAAAACTGACTTGGACATAAAGCAAGTCTCATCAGGTATAAAAAATTTAAAATAAAACTCTGGACACTGTCTTGAAAAACTGAAAAACTTACTACTAGATGTAAAATGTCTCTAGACAGAAATTAAGAAAGGAATTAGAAGCTCCTACAATTAAGTGGTAATAAAAATGCAACATGTTGAAACTCATAAAATATGAAATACATTAAAGTCTGGTCTATAAGTCATGAGCACAGCAATAAAGGCCTACCTAAAAAATTGGAGAGATTACATATTAGTAATTTAACTGCACATTAAAAGTTCTAGAACAAAAAGACAGTAAAAGAATACAGCAACATAAAAGAATATACAGCCATAAATAAACTTGGGCATGGAATTTAAAATCAAAAACAAACAAACAAACAATGCAAAGAAACAATGAAATACACTGTAGATTGTTTGAGAAAAATCACCAAGATTGGAAAATGTAGTTCTAAGTAAAAGACAGAAAGAGAGAGAGCAAGAACAAGAGAAGATTCAAAGTGACTAACTTAGAGACAAAAATGGAGACATAAGAATAGATACTGAGGAAATCCAGAAAATCACAAGGACATATTTTAAAAATTTGTACTCCACCAAATTTGAAAAATCTATAAAAAGTTGGTAGTTTCCTCTATATATATCATCTACCAAAGTGAAATCAAGATTAGATAAGCAATTTAAACAGACTTATAATCCCTAGGAAAACAGAAACAGCAATTAAAAAGCTCTCAATTAATACAATGAATAGAGACAGATGGTTTTATTATAGAATTCTACCAGATTTTCAAACAAAAGTTGATGCCAATACTTCTTGAATTATTCCAGAATTATGAAACAGAAAGAACATTGTCCAATTATTTTTAGGAGGCAACAGTTACTCTGATATCTAATCCACCTATTTATCAGAGAAATTAATGATAATCAAAACCCAATCTTTCTTATCAAGATAGGTTTAAAAATTCTGAATATCATATATCCAAATAGAACCCAATAACACATAAAAAATATCATCTACCATAAAGTGGGCTTGATCAAGTTGCATCTTAGAGATGTATGGATTGTTCAACATATGAAAATTGACAAATCTAGCCCACCGTACAAACAGATTGAAATAGAAAAACCAGTTTGTCATCTCATTAGGTTCAGAAAAAAAAATCTCTTTACAAAATATAGCACTCATTCATGTTAAAATTCCTGGGAGATTAGGGAAATAAGAGACATACCTAAACACAATAAAGGCAATTACAATAAGCCCATAGCTGACATCACTAAATAAAGAGAAATGTAAAGGATTTTATTAAAATTGGAAATAAGGCAAAATTGTCCTCTACCTCTGTATCTGTTCATTATAATACTTGAAATACTAGCTAAAGCACTAATAGAACTGAGGGAGATGAAGGGAACATACTAAAAAAGGAAGAAGTGAAACTTATTTTCAGATGATATGATAGTATATATCGTTGACCCTAAGTATACCAGCAGGAAACTTTTGTAGCTGATAAACACTTTCATAAAAGCAGTATCCAAAATTAGCACAAGAAAATCCTGCAGCTTTTCTATATACAAAGGACAAATCGACTTTGAAAGAAATCAAGGAATCAAAAACTTTCAAAATAATCTCAGAAATTATAAGGTAACTTGGGGTTCTCTAGCAAGGCAAGTGAAAGATTTGTATGATAAAAAGTCTTTATGACATGGAATAAAGATATTTAAGACAATATCAGAAGATGTAAAGATCTCTCATGCTCATGAATTGGTAGGATTAATAGAATAAAAATGATCCTTCTACTTAAAACACTTTATACATTCAATGTAATTACCTTCAAAATTACAGCATAATTCTTCATAGAACTTGAAAGAACTTTCTTTTTCTTTTTTATTAAGAATTTTTGTACAATCTTCTCTTAGTTTACATAGCTATCTCCATTTTCCACTCCCTCCCCTCCTCCTGCCTTACTCTTCCCCTTACCCCATGTCCCCATTCACTCCTCAGAAAGGGGAAGGTTTTCCATGGGGAGTCAATATATTCTGACACTTCACTTCCAGGCAAGACCAAGGCCTTCCACCCTGTATGTAGGCTAAGTAAAGTATCTGTCCGAAAAAGAATGTGCTCTTAGATGCCAGTTCAAGCACTAGGGATAAATCCTGGTCCAACTGCCAAGGGCTGCTCAAACTTTCAATGCCTCAGAACTGTCCTCTACATTCAGCGGGTCTAGTTTGGTCCTATGCAGGTTTCCCTGCTATCAATCCAATGTCAGTGAGCTCGCACTAGCTCAGGTCAGCTGTTTCTGTGAATATCACCATCGTGATTTTGACCCTTTTGCTCATATAATTGTTCCTCCCTCTCTTGAACAAGTCTCTGGGTAACTCAGCCCAGTGCTTCACTGTAGATCTCTGTATCTGCTTCTGTCAGTTGCTAAATGAAGTTTATATGATGACAATTGAGGTAGTCATCAATCTGCTCACAGGGGAAGGCCAGTTTAGGTCTCATCTCCACTGTTGCTTAGAGTAGTAGCTGGTGTCATCTTTGTGGATTTCTGGGGATTTCCCCAGTGCCTTGTTTCTTGCTCAGCCTTTAACGGTTTCCTCAATCGAGATATCTCTTTCATATCTCTCCCTCTCTCTCCTTTCCCCTTCTTAAGTATCCCATTCCCTCATGTTCTCCTCCTCCCTACCCCCTTCTCTCCATCTCCTCCCCTTCCACCCTCCCTTCTCTCATTTTCTCAGGAGATCTTGTCTGTTTCCTCTTCCCAGCGTGATCTATGCCTGTCTCTCTTAGGGTTCTTGATACCTAGCTTCTGTGTAATAGTGGTCTATAGTCTTTGCTTTATCACTGATATTCACTTATGAGTGAGTACAAACCATGTTTGTCTACTTGGGTCTGGATTACTTACTCAGGATGTTTTTTTCCCCTATTTTCATCCACTTGCAACTAGATTTCAAGTATGTTAATGATTATACCATTGAGTAGAACTCCAATGTGTAAATGTAAGACACTTTTTTTATCCATTCTTCAGTTGAGGGGTACTGATGTTGTTTCCTGGTTCTGGTTATTATAAATAATATAGCTATGAACACGGTTGAGCAAATTTTCGTCTGATTCTAGTGTGCATCATTTGTGTATATGCATAAGAGTGGTCATGCTGGTTTTTGATGTAGGTTGATCCCAACTTTCTAAGAAACCACCATACTGATTTCCAAAGTGACTGTACAAGCTTGCACTCCCATCACCAATAGAGGAGTGTTCCCCTTACTCTGCCTCCTCTGCAGCATAAGCACCTTTGATCTTAGCCATTCTGACTGGTGTAAGACAGTATCTCAGAGTTGTTTTGATTTGCATTTTCCCGATAGCTAAGGATGTTGAGCAATTCCTTAAGTGTCTTTCAGCCACTTGCAATGCTTCTGTTGAGAATTCTCTGTTTAGATCTGTGCTCTATTTTTTAATTGGGTTATTTGGTAATACGATGTCTAGTTCCTTTATTTCTTTATATATTTTTGAGGTAAGTCCTCTGTCTGGTGTAAGATTAGTGAAAATCTTTTCACACTCTGTAGGCTACCATTTATGAATGTCCTTGGCCTAACAGAAGCTTCTCAGTTACAGGAGTCCCCACTATTAATTGTTGCTTTCAGTGTCTATGCTACTTGTCTAATATCTAAGAAGTGGTCTCCAATGCCCATGTTTTCAAGGTTAGTTTCCACTTTCTCTTCAATGAGATTCAGTGTGGTTAGATTTATGTTGAGCTCTTTGATCCACTTGAATTTAAATTTTGTACATGGGGATAGATATGGATCTATTTTCATTTTTCTACATGTTGACATCCAGTTATGCCACTTGTTGAACATGCTCTCTTTTTTACGTTGTATAATTTTAGCTGGTCAACAGGCCAAGGCAATTTCTTTATTTATTAATGGTAATGAAAGCACACAGAGGGGAACTCCCACATCATTGGTATATACCCAATAGAGGTAATGCTGGGTCTTGAGGAAGGTTGTTTCATATTTTTCTGAGAAATCGCCATAGTGATATACAAAGGGGCTGTACCAATTTTCGTTTCCACCAACAATTCAGGATTGTTCCCTTGACCTTACATCCTCTCCAGCTTAAGTTGTCATCAGTGTTTTCGATCTTGGCCATTCTTACAGGTGTAAGATAGAATCTCAGAGTGTTTTGATTTGCATTTCTCTGGTGACTAAGCATGTTGAACATTTCCTTAAGTGTCTTTCAGCCATTTTAGATTCCTCTGTTGAGAGTTCTCTATTTAGGTCTGTACCCCATTTGTTTTTACTGGTGTATTTGTTCTTTTGATGACCAGTTTCTTGATTTCTTTGTTTATTTTGAAGATCAGTCCTCTGTCTGATTTGGGGCTGATGAAGATCTTTTCCCATTCTGTAGGCTGCGACTTTGTCTGGTTGACCATGTCCATTATTTTACAGAAACTTTTCAGTTTCGTGGGGTCCCATTTATTAATTGTTTATCTCAGTGTCTGTTCTATTTTCCTCAATTTCTTTTAGGAAAATTTTCATTTCCACATTAAGGGTCTCAATTATCATCATAAAGCTATACTGAAGGTTGCTTTCTTTTGCTTCTTCTAGTTTAGCATGTTTGGGTCTTCTGGTCTTCCTGTTTAGGCCCACCATGTTAGATGTGTTCTTACACTGCTGTCTGCCCATCTCTTTCTCCAGTAGGTTTAGGGGGATCCTCTGCTTCACAGGGTCCCTACTCGTATAATTGGTGAAGGTGGGGCCTATGACTTAGGTGGTCATTCTTCCTCTGGGTGCACCCAGGTCTGTGCTTCTAGTGGATGCTGATAAGGCTCTGGGGCTCCTTCCCAGGGGCAATCTGTGGCAATGCTCTCTCCAGGTGCAGCCTGGGCCAAGGCTTTCAAGGGACTGTCTGGGCCAATGCTCCAGTGATCACAGATGTGGTGGATCATGGTAGCAGATGTGTAGAGGCTCCTTGCCATCTCCATGGCTTGGTGGGTGGGGGTGAGCAATGATATTCTCCTCCCAGGGCAAGGACCTAGAGAGCTGAGTCCTCTAAGCAGGAACCGAGATTCTTACCTCTCCAGAAGCAGTTTGGGCCAAGACTCAGGTGGTCACAGATGAGGAGGAGGATGGTAGTGGGTGTGTGGTGGCTTCTCAAGGTCTCCGAAGCCTGATGGGTGGTGGTGGTACAATGGGATTTTCCTCCCATGGCAGGGGCCTAGAGAGCTGAGAACTGCAAGGTGTAACCCAGATGCTTACCTCTCAGTCAGTCTCATCCACTTCAAGATTTTCCAATGAGTAAAATTTTGAGGGCCTGGGAGTCCATTTACCAGAACTGCCTTGTTATACTGTTTTGCCATGTAGAGATCAAACTCAGAAGGTCATTAAAGTCAGAAGATAGTTACACTAATGTTGGTCCCAAAACTGTTATCCTGAACTCTTTCAGTGTCTAGTAAACCAAACCAAGATTTTGGAAAAAAAAATGTTGACCTCTCTGTTATATAATGGCATGAAATGTAAAATGCCAACTGAAAATATTAGGAGGGGAACACATAAAAATGTGTCTCATGTAACTAAGTGATTGACAAGAAAGGCAGTGACTGGTCAGTGACGTTAATAAAAATTACCTTGAAAAGTATGAACAAAATAAGCCATAATAATTAAAATACTCATTGCATCATAAAAATATTTTATAGTATTCCATTTATTATGCTCCAAGAAAAAGTTGTAGATAAATTTACTGTGCATATAAGAAAACTTCTACAATTTTAGGACTATCATCATTATAATTGTTTTTCAGAAACAATTTCATTATTTTTAATATTTACCAATCCATTCTGGACTGACACTGTAATTCCAGACAACTATATTTTAAATAACCTTTTAGTTAGTATACTTTCTATTTATTTTTGAAATTTTAATATAATTGCATCATTTTCCCATGTCCCTTCCTTCCACAATACACTCCCATTTACTTCCCATTCTGCTCATTTTCAAATAATAACTTCCTTTTTCTTTAATTATTGTTGTGTATATATTCCTAAAAACATAAATACATCCTACACAGTCTCTATTATGTTACTTATATATAAATGTTTTCAGAGCTGACCATTTTGTATTGGACAACCATTTCGTGATATCATCCCTGGGGAAGACTATTTTTTCTTTTCTCATCATTTATTAATATCTATAGTTCTTTGTCTATAGATGAAATATCTTGATTTTTCCTGCTTTCATAGTGGCATGTGCATTAGTGTTTTGAGTGTTTTTTATATTTAGGTAGTCACATTGGTGATACTTCAAAGAAGTAGTTTCTCTGACATTTCTAGGAGATAAAATATTATAGTAAACTTCCTGTTAATCTGTCTCTTACATTCATCTGACCAAGTGTACAAAATGTTCCCTGAGCCTTATATAGAAGAGCTGTGTTGCAAATATATTAGTTTGGACTTGGCTCCATTATAGTGCTATTTTATTTATGTTTTTATTAAATAAATCTTGCCTAAGATCAGAAGGGCAAAACTAAGCCTCTAGAGATCAGGCAGTGGTAGCACACACCTTTAGTATCAGGATTTGGGAGACAGAGGCAGATGGATCTCTGTGAGTTTAAGGATACCCTGGGCTATAGAGGATCAAATCAGGAACAAGTCCAGGTGGTAGTGCTTCACACCTTTAGCCCCAGTAGTAGGGAGATATGTACCTTCAATTCCACCCCTAGAGGGAATATAAAATGAGGAGAGAGGTTTAATCTTCTTAGCCTGCTTAGTCTACAGTCACTCAGCCTTGGTAAAGGTAAGATTTCTTTAATGCTTTGGCAGCTTTGCTGTTCTGGTTTTCAGGTTGAATCTCAATATTTGATTCTGGGCTTTTACTATTTGGGTTACACTGCACAACTATGCATCTTGATTGATTGTGACTTCCTATAATAATTTTTGTCTGCTGAAATTCCATGACACGGAGTGAAAACTCCACTAATGGGTGTGTATAAGTGGTGTGGGATTTCCCTCTGTGTGCTGTGAATATCATTGGTTAATAAAGAATCTGTCTTCGGCTTGGCAGAGCAGAATAAAGGTAGGCAGAGAAAACTAAACAGAGTGCTAGGAAAAAGAAGGCAGAGACAAAAGACAACATGTAGCTGCCTTTAAGAAGAAATGATCTGGAACCTTGCCAGTAAACCACAGCCATGTGGCAATACACAGATTAATAGAAATGGGTTAAATTCTAGGTGTAACAGCTAGCCAATAAAGAGCTAATAGGTCAAGCAGTGATTTGATTAATACATTTTCTGTGTGGTTATTTCTGTTCTGAGCAGTTGGAAACAAAAAAGTGGCTTCCTACTACATATAAGCACAGATATTTGGATTGTAGTTAGGGATTATGCTGTCTTAGTAAGTGGCAATGTAGTTGTAAGTTCTTCTCAAATATTCATGAATTTATTTACTATTTTGAGTACCAGTCATGATTTCCCTCATCTTAAGCAGTGATAAGTCCAATTATAAAGCTGTTGGTTATATCCATGGTATGAATACCTGTGGTGATACTTTGTTTTCTAAAAAATAAAGATTTCCTGGAGAACAGAGTGTAGAGCCAATCACTAGTTAACTGTAGAGACCAGACAGTGGTGGCACACACCTTTAATCCAAGCACTTGGGATCTCATGCCTTTGGTCCCAGTACTTGTGAGGCAAAAACCTTTAATTCCAGCACTAAGGAGGAGAAAACAAGTAGTGGTATAGCTAGGCAGAGAGAATATAGGGTGAGCAGAGAAAGGGTTTGCCTCATACAGAATGAGTAGTTGGCAAGGTAAAAGTGACTATGGCTGGCTCCTTGGTCTCTATTTATTCAACATTTTAACCCTATATCTGACTCTGAGTTTTCATTATTAAGACCAGTTAGAATTTGCACTACAAATATCACTTTTGTAATCTTAGGGTACTAATGGTGTATTCATGGTGGCCATTCTTGTTATTCATAGACATTATAGTTGGGTATGACTGTTTATTCCCTCTTTTGGAAGCCTAACCAGAACTTTTGAAATCATTATTACAGATCCATAAATAAGGAGGATTTCAGGTCAGACAGTGTTTAATGTACTTTGGGGTTACTGTTTGAAGTACATGGTGTTTTTAGCAATAGAGACCTATTTATTCTATATTGGTGAGTCCTAAGTTTTGTACCTGATTTAATTTCTATCATAACTAAGAAAAACTGTACGTATAACTATCTAGTTTTCAACTCTATCAAAGACCCAAGAAGCCTATAATCCTACCTTTGTAAACAGAAAGTACAATGCAAGCAATTTTCAAAGCTGTAGAAATGACAGAGACATCTGAATGTGTGTACATGCACCTAAGATTCCTCTGCAATGTGGGGGCATCCATCTTTAAATATACAGGCCTAAAAGATCTGGCAGACTTTTCTATGAAGCAGGAATTTTGAAGGACTCTCTTGCCATGTTTTTCAAAATTAGATAGTCTTTTCCTTTGTGCCCTACTTGTCTAGTGTGTATAGCATACTGTCAACACTCAAGACAAGGGTAGCTACTTGCTCATAAGACTAGCTTTAGCACAATATAAACAAACTCCACATGAAGGTTCTTCAATACCTATCACCCTTTCTTCAGCAAATTGGTATTGCCAGGAGCATATGTGTATCAATGTCAGGAAGAAAATATTTAGATTATTAAACATCTTAAATGCCATATTCTGTAGGTCTCTGAAGTGTTTGAAGATTATCTATCTAAAATATATCTATTTAACTTTGAAAACATATCTAATATGACTATTATTTGATTATAATAGATGACTAACTACTAACTGCATTTCTTAATTACATTAGAATTTTAAATGGGCTGATATTACAACTTTAAATGAGCTACATAACCACAATACCCAAAACAAGAGCTGAAGCATATATGTAGTATAAAAAACTATGAATTTGTATCAATATACCAAGATCCATAACACTATAAAATATTTGAGGTTAATAGTTGTATTTTGATCTTATATTTCTATATTATCCCTAAATGTCAACAAATATGCCTAACCTACTAAATGCTGAGAAATCACTCACCCTATTTCTTGCAAATGTGGGTACTCTGTTCTCTACACTACTTCCTGTTATCTGCATGTGACAGCACCTTTAGGAAATCCTGAGAAAATTAAGATAAATGCAAATGATGTAGGAGGGTCATCTGTCTATGTGTTACTTTCATTGGTTAATAAANGGTATCTCAGCGGCTATTGGCTGAAGGAGCGGAAGGAGCTCCCGCAACATGCAAACTCATTAAAAAGCTGATTTTAACATTTGTTGTCCTCTCTCAAAACTATCCCTATGCAGAGAAATAAATATATACATCAACTATCACCTGTCTTGTAGCTTTTCCTAGTTTATTTGTGTTTGTAACCAAGATTTTTTCAAGGGATCCCCTGATCAAACCTGATCTCTGTTAACCTTGAAGATACCTACATCCTTTTGTTTCTGATGGATACAAAAGCAAAACCTCTTCTTCAACTCAATGCACTTTCTGAATTCCATTTTAAAGTTAAGACACCCCTAAAGTATCTAGTGATGTGGGATGTCCTTCTATATATGTGTTGCTTTTATTGGTTACTAAGGAAGCTGCTTTGGGGCAATGGCTTAACAGAATATATCCAGGCTGGAAGAAATAAATAGAGAGTAGGCAGAGTCAAGGAGACACCATGGAGCTTCCAGAGGGGAAAGAAGCAAGTTGCAAGCTGGAGCCTTGTCTGTAGGCCATGAGCCTCATGATAAAATATCAAATAATAGAAATGGGTTAACCAAAGATATAAGAGCTAGCTAGCAATACAGTTAAGTGATTAGCCAAGGAGTGACTTAAATAATATAGTTTCTGAGTGATTATTTCATGGTCTTTGCAGCCAGAAATGAACAAGTGGCCTCCTACTACAGATTGGCACACCACCATAGTAATTATATCCCTATAAATACCTAATAGAGCTTGAGAAGAAATTCTAGACACACACACACACCACAAAAACAGAATTTAGCATAATTTCTTGCTCTGTTTGCTGGCAGCAAGCAGAGACATGACTCCTTTAAGAGAGGTTTTCCTGATTCAGCAGTAGTAGCAAAATAACCACACAAACCATGCAATTTCAAAACAGTAGCTTCCTGATTTATGCTGTGAGCACGAACTCTGGATCTTTCAGGAGGCCAAGCATTTAAATGGGGTTTCTGGGCAGTGTGTTACAATCTGCTTATTGGCATGGCAATCTAGACTGGTATAAAGTATCTAGACACTGGTTTACAATCCAGTGTTTCTCAGTGGCTATCATTCACTTATTAGCATAAAAATTTCAAAGTCCACACAAAAGTATCATGATCTAGGCTTTCTGTGTATTTCCCATGTGTATGTGGCTTTTATTCTTCATATTATTTACTCAGTCATTAAAGACTTCATTATTTATAAACTATTTCTTTAGTTTTATGACTGTCTATACCAGTTTTCTTTCCTTTCTTCAGTCTATGCATATTTTTCAACATACTATAAAGTGTTTAGAGGGTTTTTCCATCTAGACTTGTCTTTACTAAGTATCTGAAGCTTTCTTCAGTTGAGCTGAAACTTAAACTGCTAAATAGGCTTCTTCTGAGAGCTGGCTCTGCCCTACTCAGGTCCACAAGAATCAAGTTTCACACCCCATGAGCCTGGCTGAGAGCTACATTCTACTGAGAGTTGCATCTAACTGGGAGTGATATTCAGCAGCCCCAGCTTCTGAAGTTGGTAGATTTCATAGTCTTTTCATGTGGGAATGAAGAAAGTTCTGAAACCAGTATAGGTGCTTGACAAAATTTTATCAAAGATTTGAGGCATATGCTATGATTTTTGATCTGATATCTTTGATTTCTGTTTGAATCTCTATGTGTTATACTCTAGGGGGCTATTAGCACACTAATTTACCCATACCTCTGAGAAAATTATTTCGGTATGCCACCGAGGAAGTCATGAATGTACTATTCCCTGCTCTCAGGTAAATAACCATACTTGGAGGTCTTCTATATGTCTATGAAATTGATATCTGCATCTATGCAAATGCAAGTCAAAATAGAAGTAAGAATTTGGAAGAGGCTGTCTGTATCTTATCTATGCTCAGTCACATGGCTTTGTATCTTTTCTCAGTAAGGCATTCTTATCTTGCTTCCTCTGGGTTTGTCTTGAAATTGAATCTCTGCCTTTCCTCTTCCCAGAATTCTCCTACTCTGTTCACTTTTCCTATACTTCTTTCCTGATACTGACCAATCAACATTTTATTAAACTAATATGAGTAACAATCTTTACAATATACAAGGGCATTATTCCACACCATTTGACCTTTTTTTCTATTCAAAACAAAAACCCTGAATTTAATCTCCTTTGTTTAAACTTTTTTCCTGATCATTTTCCACAACAACTTGTAACCAACACTCTAAACAAAGACAAACATCCATAATCCATTTTTAATATGGGCATAACTTTCTATGCTTCTCTAAGTTGATTGGGGGCACTGGCAATCTTATGAGGATGCCTAGAAAATTTAGAATTATGGTTAAATTTTAGCTTTATTAGTCTATGAAACTACACAGTCTCAGCTAGTTGTCTTGAAATTATCCTAGATATTGGATAGCCTGAAGACCTCTCAGGGGGTCTCACTTGTTCAAACTATATTAACTTGCAAAGAATCTGCAACTTCTCATCTTCTGTGGAAACAAAAGCAGAATATCTTTTCCAAAGTAAACTATTCTTAGACACAAATTTTGAAGTCAAGATATCTTTATGTTGGTTTAGATTAAAAGCCTCCACAATCAAATACCTCTCTACAGTTTGATCATTAACAGTCAAAAATCAATAATATACATAATCCAGTCTATATGTGCATTTTTCTTTTTACACATCTTACTATAATTTTTATTACTTTAAGGTCTTCTTTAAGGACCTCACCTTATTATCTTTAAATTATTCATTTAATCTATGAGTACCTATCCCTTCTCCTATCTCTCAAGCCTATGTATATTTATTAAATAAAGTGTGACCCATTTAGAGGTTTTATTTTTGGTCTGAGTCTGCCTTTATTGTGTACTTGTAACAATTTTTAATCATTGTTTTAAACCCAACCATGTGGCTTGGTACTTTCTCTCAGTTAGGCATCCTCATCTTGCTTCATCTGCATCTGGATTGTGATTAAATCTCTGCCTTTCCTCTTT
>LOEQ01005652.1:109628-123000 GCA_001685075.1 Bramus lutescens
TTTTTTTTGCTGCCTATTTATTGGCCAATCAACATTTTATTAAACAAATACATGTGACAAATCTTTACAGTGTACAAGAGAATTATCCCACAACAGGTGACAAAGTTCAGCAGGATAGGAGAATTGGCAGCAGATCAGAGCACAGAATTCCTTTTAAAATATACTTTGAATTTCTTAGAAACATAGCATGCAAGCTGAATATATATACTCAGCAATAAGAGATAGAATGACTAGGATAATAGTTTGTGTAAGTAATGTAAGAATGTCACAGAAGAATATAAAAGAGTAAGATATCAAGATTTGTCATTTCTGATTAGATTGATTAATATCAGGTTGCTATATTGTTACCTAATTTAGAAACACAAAGTTCTTTTACTTAACAAATTCTTATAAGATTATAAAAACAAATATTATAAAGAATAGAGCAATGGCTACAATTGTTTCTGACCCTGAGATCAGGCTTGGGATAATTTGTAGGTATTGTGATTGATTATCAAAGGTTGAAAATATACTCCTGAAAGCATGGTGATTCTCTTGGAGTGACTCAGATATTATCTGAAACATCCTGAAACCATGAACTAATGCCCTCGTGAAAACAGACTACTATATTATGCTTGTTTACAATGAAATAATATGCAGAATTCTAGGAATAGCAATATAAGTTGATAATAAAATCTATTCTCTCTGTATTTAAGCCACAATCCTGAGTATGCTAGAGAAGTATTCCCAGAACAAAATGATTTGCTCTGCATGTCTTGAGAAATCATAAATGTCTTTAAGATCTGTATTAATAAATTTCCTAATTTCTAATCAGTCATATTTACAAAGTCTTCCTGTCTGGGTGTCTGACTCAGTCTTCTCCTTGTTTGATCCTTACATACTCTCAGAAACATGTTCTTTGCTAGGACTGGCCCCCAGCAGACACCTGCATTGTGGCAGATCTTTTACTTATTTTCTTGTTTCTACTTAATGTGCTAGCTGGCTACTCAAGTTCTTTCTGTACAGCAAAACCTCTTAAAGGAGTCGTAACAGTTTTGGGTTGGTGATGTTTTGCTTGCTAGTTTTCTCAGGCCCTATGTCAAAATTTGTGCACAAGTTAGACCACCAAATTTAATAGTTTTCTCTGGGCCATTAACCAGTTCCTAAATCACAACACAGAAACTTACTGGTTATAAATGCAGAGCCTTATTTTATGCTTGTCCCAATAGCTCTTATAACTTAATTTAACCTGTTTGTTTCTCTTCATATACACTTTAGCTTGGGGACTTTTATCTTTCTTCCATTCTGTATGTCCTACCCTGTATCTGGCTGGCTGGTGGCTACCTAGTTGACTGGCCCTGGGCATCTCTCTTTTCTATCATTCTCTACTGTCTCTCTCTCCTAGATTCTTTAGTCTACTTATTCTCTCTGCCCACCAGCTGTGCCTTTCCTTCTCCTACCTAGATATTGACCTTCAGCTTTTCTTAGATCAATTAGATTCCTTAGGAAAGCAAAGCTACACATGTTTGACTACTTAGTGCAGCTTATACAAATGTAAAACAACTTAACATAGTTAAAGAAATATTCCACAACATAAAAATATAACACATATTTATGTAACTAAAGTAATATTCCTCCACATCCAGTTTCTTAGAACCTTTCATTGAAGATACATTTTTTGCCAAAGTATATTCTTGCTATTTTTGTTGAGCAATAAATTGGTAAAGTTATGATTACTCATGTTTAGATCTTCAATTTTGTTCCACTGGTCAATACATGTATTTTTTATGGCTGTACTACACAGTTTTTATAACAACTGATATATCTTGAATTCTGCAGTGATAATCCCTCTAGTGTTATCTTTCTCATCATGACTGTTTTGGTTATCAGGAGTCTTATGTAGTTACATATGAATTTTAGTACACTTTTTCTATTTTTGCGATGAAAGAGATGGCAATTACATTGGATTTGTAAATGGGTATTTGTAGAATAGCATTTTACATTATTTCTATCAAACTACAAGCATGTGATGTTTTTCCATTTTCTTATGTCTCTTCCTCTTCTTTCTATAGAGATTTAAATTTTTCATTGTAGATTACTTTATCTTCTTTATTAGATTTATCCCTGTTTTATTTCCTTAAAGGCTGTTTATACTGAGAGTATACTCATGATCTCTTTCTATATTAATTATTGTTGTATTAAATTGGTTACTGATTTGTGTAATCTGATTTTATATCTTGTCACATTGCTAAATTTATTTATTTCTTCTATAGATTTTGGAATCACTTGTACATGATTGTTACATCATCTACAAATAGGAATAGTGCAACTTCTTTTCCTATTTGTATCCCTTTAATTTCATTTTCTGTCTTGTTAAACCAACTAGTACTTTGAGCTCAGTATTGAAAATGAGTGGGAATAGTGGGTAGCTCTGTCTAGATAATTATTACAAAACCCATATTTCTTTCTTTCTTGTTATTTTGTTTTGTTTTATGAGATAGGGTTTCTCTCTAGCTAATAGCAAGTCCTAGAACATTCTCTGTAGACCAGGCTGGCCCTAACCTCACAGAGATCTGCTTGTCTCTCCCTCCCAGACACTGGTATTAAAGGTGTGTGTCATCACTGCCTGGCCATATAACCCTTATTTCAATGAGGCTAGTTCTTCCTTCTGACTATATATTTGTGAGCTCTTTAATGACAAAGGCATGATGAATTTTTATCAAAGCCTTTTGGGGCATCAACTAAGATCATCATAATTTTTCCTTAAGTCCATTTATATTGTTTATTACATTTATTAACTTGTTTGTACTGAGCCATCCCTGCATCTTTGGGAAAATGGCAAAAATGAATATTTCTTGTTATTGTTCTGTATTTCTTTTGTAAGTATTTTGGTAGGGAATTTTAAATCTGTCTTCACAGTGATACTGTCTTGGAGGTTCTTGGTTTGTTTATTTTGTATACTTATGTGATTTTATAGTCAGAATGACAACAGCCTCATTTTTGAAAAGTTTTTAATTTAAAAATTTTGATTTGTGATACATTCATTTATCTATTTACTTTTCAGTTATGAATTATTTAATCTGCATTTGTGCAATTACAAAAGTTTGTTTTCTGATTATTTTATTTTTATTAAAATTATAGTAAGATACATGGAATTATTTCAAATTTTCTGAATTTGTAAAGATTTTTCTGTCCATATTATGGTCTACATTAGAGAAATATTTAAAAAAAACTTATTGAATAGTTTCAGAAGTGGTGGCTATAGATCTTTGAACACTTGGTAATATTCTGCTGTGAATTCATCTAGCTCTGATTTTTTTTAAGATGGGAGACCTTTTATTACTTTTTCATCTGGTTGGTCTGTTTATGTTGTAGTCTGTTTTGGATGCTGACTTCTTTTGGTTTAAACTTGGTGACTTGACTGAATTAAAATATTTAATCCATTTATTTTTGTTTTTTATCTTAATGGAGTACAAGTTCTATAAGTATTTATTGGTGCTATTTATATTTCTTTGATGTCTATTATAATTCCTGATTATGGTTATTTTGATCCTCAGTCTTCTCCTTCTTTCACATATTTTCTTTGGGATTAAGGTTCTATTGATCTTGTTAATCTTCTCAAAAATTAAAAATAATAGAAAGAACACAAAGAGTAAAATAAATGACTTAATAATACAACTTTTTTCTGATTTATTTGAACTTTTATGTGCCTGTTTTCTAAAGAAATGAAAAAAAGAGGAATGGAGTAAGGTGGGTGTAGAGGCAGGAAATGAGGAGGAAATAAAGGAGGAAAAGTCTAAATAAGAATATATTGTATGAATCATCATAAAAATTATAATACTATAAGCATGGCAAATAACATTAAAACAAAAATGAAGCAAATTAAGTCTAAGCCCAATAGGAAGAAATAAATAATAAAACTAAAGAAGACATTAATGAAATAAAACCATAGGAATGAAAGAGTTGTCTTGGCTATGTTCAAACAGTATTTATCCTGAATATTGCTTCTTGTGATTTTTTTCTCTTTTAGTTGGTTGGCCATAAATTATTTTAGACTTTTTATGCATGAGAATGATTTTCTTTATCCTTCCACTCTTGTAAATTGTTTTCTGGATATATTAGTCTAAATTAACTATCATGTACTTTTAGTAATGTTAGAACAGTTATCCGGGCTCTTTGGCTTTCCAATATTCCCTTGAGTAATCATCTGTTATTCTCATTAGTTTCATTTATGTGCTGTGTTATTACCCTTGCTGTTTTCAATGCATTTTCTTTGTTCTGTTCATTTAGTGTTTTAAATATGGTAATTCCATGGGGATTTTCTTTGCAGCTCTTAAATATTTTGGTGTTTTGTATGATTTTTATATGTGTGTGGGTATGTTATTCCTTAGTTTGCCAAAGTGTTTTTCTATAATCTTGTTGAAGTTCTCTGAGATTTTTTTCCTTCATCTATTTCTGTAATTTGAAGACATTTGTCTTTTCAAAGTATAACATATTTTCTGTATGCTTCTTTCTTAATGTTTGTAATTTTTCTTATTTGCTTCCTTTATCTAGAAAATCTATCTTTGAGTCCTGCTATTCTTTTTCCTGCCTTATATGTTCTACTTTGAAAGCTTCTCCTTGAGTTTTCTAGCTGAGCTATTGGTTTGTTTTACTCTATATTTATTTCATCTTGAATCTTCTTCAATGTTTCTGTTTATTAAATTCCCTTCTAAAATCATTGATTGTCTTCATCATTTCTTAAAGCCCTATATTTGTGCTATCATAAGCATTACTTATGCATTTATTCTATTTTACTTCATTCTTTACAACTTTTTTGAGCTATTTCTGTATGTCTGCTTTAAATGCCTGGAATTTTCAGATGAATTTCATGATAACTCAACAATTCTCTATGTATATGTAACTTTAATTGGCAAACACTGCTTTAGAACTAGTGTGGTGTATGAGGTCCTACTGTCTTTGTGTTGCTTTCATTGGTTAATAAAGAAACTGATTTGGACCTGTTGATAGGGCAGAACTTAGGTAGGCAGGGATGACAGAACTGAATTCTGGGAGAAAGAAGGGTGAAGTCGGAATAACACCATGGATCCACTGAATACAAACACTGGGAATTTTACCTGGTAAGCCATTGCTAACTGGAGATATACAGATTAATAGAAATGGGTTAAACTAAGATGTAAAAGTTAGACAATGAGAAGTTAGATCTAATAGGGCAACCAGTGATTTAGTTAATACAGTTTCTGTGTGGTTATTTTAAGGATAAGCTAGCCCGGTGGCCAGGACAAACAAGCAGGCCTTCTTCCTTGCAATACTTGTGGATTCTGGGGTGAGATACTGGCTTTGTCTGTCATGTATTAGGCTTTTTTTTCACGTGATCCATATCCATGAAAGTGGACTTCCCTTGTCAATTCTGTGCCTGATATGGGCATACCAGATAGGGGCAGAAGAGAAACTGTGACTATCAAATCATGTCAAGATGTTGGAAATGGTTTAGGTGAGGTCAGATAGATAAGGTGACTAGGCTGATATGCCAGATTTATATCCTAGTCTATCTGTGGCTTGGAGATAGTTCTTTCAGTGTTGGTGGGTTTAAGGAGTGAGAATTAGCCAGATTTGCATGGATAGACCATGGAGAAGGATTTTCAGTATATACCTCAATGGAAAGGTTGGATATTATGTGGTAAGAGCCTGAAGTTTGGAATTAGATTGGGCAGTATTCAGGAGAAGTCCACAGGTTTGATATGACAATGCGGGATAAGGTAGTTAGTCCTGACTGTCTATGTGGGACTGAGTTAAATATTGAGGACTGGGGAGTGTTTAAGGAAAGACTATTTCAAGTCACCCAGCTAGATCCTAGAGATGGATATGTAAGATGTAGCTGGGCATGCAGGTGGTATATGATGTATAGGAGCTTGAAGGTTTGTGCCATGCTATATGAGTCCCATGGAAACCTAGAGGATGTGATGTTACAGATATGACTGGCCCAATTATCCTGAGACCCTTAATCAGTGGCCCAAGCTAGATATGGGGGCTTAGGTATGGATGGATAATCATGTTGTCTTGCTATGCTAAACCCAAGAAAAGAATGTATAGAATCTGGCTACAGGGGAGTTTAAATGTTGTGTTTTTATTTTTTATGACCAAATTGATCTACCTTATCCTGAAGGCAATAACAATAAGAAAATTCTAAGATTAAATTTTGTCCTTAAGAGATTACTTTGCAACAGTGTCAAGAATAGATTCTAATCAAGGTTGTAATCAGTTCTTTTGAAATATTATTCTCTACAATATTCTCTCACCTACAGTATCCAGAAACATCACCAGCAATACAAGAAATCCACTTTAAATGGACAATAAGAAAAATCATATGAAGGTATATACAATTTTATAAACTTTGAATGACTCAAATGCATATGAGTGATGATATTCAAATTTTTCTATCATTTTCTATTTTTTTTACATTGAAGTGTGTGAGGGAAGAATTGTGTGCTTCTTCTGTTGGTACTCTATGCACATACTCAGAGTAGCTGTCGAGGAACCCATTATTAAACAGAGTTCGAGTGAAAGATATTGGTGGGTTGGAATAGGAGGGTAATCATGAACTAATTGGGAAATAAAGAAATAGAGCTTAGTGATTAGTGGAAGTAGAAGGCTAAAAAGGGAATGAAATCAAGGGTGATTTTTGAAGCTGTAGTTGGCAACCAGATAAATAATGCCATTTTTAGAGAGATAATTAGAAGCAGACTATGTTTAAGAAAGATGTTTCATGATAGTTTGATTCAGAGTCAGTAAATGGAAGCACCGAACACTTCTCTTGCCCTATTTGACAATGTCAAATGCAGGATTCATACTCTTTTGGTTAGCCCTTGAATTAGTACTTCAGATAAGGCCTTTTTGCCATCTGAGATCAACTACCAGTCCTTCATATCATACCTTCACAAGGGTACATAAACTAAAAGCCAATTTAGAAATTAAGGCAATACGAAAGAAGATTTGAGTGAATGTACCATTTTATAACAATTTCTAAAATAAATTTTCAATAAAACATTGAAAGATCTGAATATCTTTGTCATGCTTATGTCTATAATTGAAGAATCTTACCTAATTTAATTTCAGAACACTAAAAAAAACTGTTAGAAAGCTGAAAATAGGTCAACAGTAACTGTAAAGGTAGCCTTAGAATCTAAATACATTAAAATTGACTTGATTGATTGTCATAACGTACACTAGTAATTTCAGCATTAAGAAGCTGAGGTAGGGGGACCAAACACTAAAAAGTCCACTCTGGTTGTATAATTAGACTCTTTCTCAAAAAAACAAACAAACAAAAAGTACAAGACATGCACAAAACAAAAACCATCATCTAAAAACAGAAAAGGATTACAAGTTAAAAATGTAGTTGAGATTCTTATGTCTCATAAGCTTATGTATTGATTATGATGAAAAGAAAATGAAATCTAATTTAGTACATTATAATGAAGAAAGACATAATTAGTATTCAGAGCAGTAAACTTCAGCTCAGGAACACAAAGCCTGTGTGACAGATGTTATGCAAGGATCTGTTACCTCCAGTTTTCCAGGTCACCACCATACTGTCTATACAAATATATTAACACTCACACACTGGAACTTTAGATGAAAGGTTCATTTGAAGAAAAAAAAAGAATTTTCAAGGACCCTGGGAGTGGAGGAAAGGGTGCCTAAACTGGCCTTGTCCCTTAGTCAAACTGATGACTATCTTGAATACTTCGTCAGGCGACGGATGGAAATAGAGACAGAGACACACATCAGAGCACTGGACTGAGCTCCCAAGTTCCAGTTGAAGAGCAGAAGGAGGGAGAATATGAGCAAGGAAGTGAGGACCATGAGTGGTTGGTCCACCCACTGAGACTGTGTGACTGAGCTAATGGGAGCTCATCAAATCCAGCTGGGCTGGAACTGAACGAGCATGGGATCAAACTGGACCCTCTGAATGTGGATCACAATTGAAGCAGACTGAGGGGCCAATGACAATGGCACTGGGATTTGTCTCTACTGGCTTTTGGAGATCCTATTCTATTCGGATGCATACCTTCCTAAGCCTGGATGGATAGGGAGGGCCTTGGACTTCCCACAGGGCAGGGTACCCTGCCCTGTCTTAGGACTGGAGGGGGAGGAGGAGGTTGGGTGGGAGAGCAGGAGGGAAGTGGAAGGAGGGGAGGAAGTGGAAATTTTGAAAGGTATTATTTATAAAGTATTTAAAAATTATTAGAAAAAATAGAAATCAACCTATTGAGTTAGAAATAATTGTTAAAGATAATTTTCTTAACTTTCTATATAATACAGTTCTAACACATTCATTTCTCCCCTTATCAGTTTTCTCAATCAACACTTGAAAATCTAGTAATATACCCATAGTGTGACAACATTTTCCATCATCAGTTTTTAAGGCGGTTCAGAGAATATAATGACATTATCAGAGAAGATAAGACTTCATTTAAGATAATTCAATATTCATGTATCCTAACACACAAAATGATAAATTAGAGGACATAATAGCAGACTTCCCTACAGTTCTGCTTGAAATATCATGCTTCATTAGTACTTTCTAAATATTTATAGACCATTAAATATTTGACATGAAGATTGGACATATAAGGAAAGAATTTTAAAATTAGAGTGTTAAAATATTCAACTAACTGATGGAGAAGAAATTTTTAAAAATAAAGACTGCTTTAATTACACTCTAAAACATTCCTAAATGCAGTCTTAGGTATCAAAATAATCTCATGAATTGAAAATGCTGCTTCCCAAGAGGAAGAGAAACGAAAACTGATGAACTGATTTTTTGCCTTCTGTCCATCTTTAATTCAGCAAGCACGTGTAAATAAATGCTTAGGGAGAGCCCAGAGATGTACATTCTAGCAACTGAAATGAGCACATGCTCTATTTGAAGACATTTGGATTTTTGTCTCGACTGTTGTGAGATTAGAACATAAAGTTTCAAATATAGTTATAATTGACATAGAGATGAGCTGTTTTGATGATTTATTAAAATTCCCTTTGATGTGTTACATGTATTCACTCCCAGAATCTCACATTTTGAAATACTCCTACTCAGTAACATACTTGATTTTAAATTTGCACTCCTCTGCTTTTGGCGTTTCTGGTCTTACACAACTTTGGGGCCAAAGCAACAATACTCAATGCAGAATAGTTTAGAAAGTTCTTAAATGGAAAAGGGAGGAGAAATTAAAACTAACTTTGACTGTCCTTTGTATATTTCATCTGATTTTTTTCAAAATTCTTGAAAGGACCAGGATTAAAATACTTAGAGAATGAAACTGGCTAGAAAAGGAGATGCCTTTATATTATATTATAGTTTAATAATATCTTATTTTTTACTAGGAAACTCAAAATTACTTATAAGCCAGAAAAGGAGAAAGGCTTTGGAGCTATAAACTAGAGGAAGACCAACCTTCCCAGTAGAGTAGGAAAGTTTTGGGGACATTTTACCCTCAAATCAAATAATAAGGCATAACATCCAGGTGACACACATAATCCTCAAGTGTACCTTGTGTAAGAGAAAGAGACAGGATGATTCAAAAGATGAACAGATAGACTAACAGAAGCAAGGCAGAAAGTACAAAAGAAAAAACAGACAAAGAAGAGATTGAGGGAAGAAGAAAAATGGAAAGAGATAATTTATACAAAGGAGATTTGTGGAAATTGGTAAAACTTGAATATCTCATTTACATTAGAGCAGTAGCAGTGCATAAGGGGCAAATATTTTTGAGTTTGACAATCACCCAGCAGAAGAGAATGACAGCATTTTTCAAACACACATGTTATATTTTTAAGAGTCAGCCAAGCATGAAAGTACATGTTTATAATTCCAGAACTACAAGACTGAGCTGAATTGAGATCTCCAGTCCATCTGGAATACATAGCTACACTCTACTTCAAAAATGGAAAAACAAAAGTAAAGGAAGATCAGAGAGGAATGATCTTTTCAAAAATTTTAATAATGAACTAAGCACATAAAATGATAAAGAATACAACAAATATGAATAATTGGATTATTCCTATAACTCTTTAATATATTTGAATTTATTTAAAAATGTGTTAATAAAGCTTATAGAAGACAGATTTTTGAATTAAATAAGGATTTTTTATTTTGTAATCAAATTAGCGGGAAAAATATCACAACAAATTTATACATGAATTGGTCTCTCAAATATTTATGATGGTGTATACAAAACGATAAAAATAATGCAGAAATCACTGCATTATATTTTAGTTAGTCTTGATTGTCACCTTGATTGTATCTTCAGTCAAGTAAACACAAAATCCTGGGCATTTCTGTGGGAAATTTTCTTGATAATACAACTTCAAACAGGAAAACCTTCCCTAAATGTTGACAGCATCTTCTGTGGTAGCTCAGACAAATGGACATAAAGGGGAACTTTTCCTTTGCCCATTTGCTCTCTCTCTTATTGATAATTCATCCATTCCATTGGCACAACATTCTCTTGCTACTGTTATAATCAACTTCTTCAGCATCCTAATGTAGACTGATCATCAGTAATTAGCTTTTAAAAATCTACTAGGCCTTTGGTGCCAGGTAAGATATATAGAGAGTGTCATCATTGTGAATAGAACAAGTGCAAGACTTTTAAGCCTTTCCAGTGTAAGATAGCCATTGTTACCTGGACTGAGTCCTGTAGACTAATGTATGTGGGGGGGGAGTGGGGAGGTGGTTGTGTACTCACTGATCAGTTCTGTTCTTTCAGAGAACCCTAGCAATCACAGTTGCAAAAATTTTGATTGAAATTCTTCGTACAAAAGTAAAAGTTAGTTATAATTGTGACTCTGTCATTACTAGCTGCATGATCTTGGGAAATTATTTCAGTTTTTCAAGTCTCAATTCACTATCTACAAAACATGGGTAATAAAATGTTAGCATCAGAAAAATCTTGCTGGATTAAACCCTAAGGATGAAAGAATTTAAGGTATTATATTACAAATTGACTCAGGAGCAGCACTAAGTCTGTCTTAAATGCATTCTTTTAAAAACACAAAGTGGGGTTAACAAATATGGATAAAAATTCCTAAGTAAAAGTAGATAATCATTTCCAAGATAAAGACTAAATGGCTGACCAAATAGCATTTACTTCTGTGAGCTGTATGTTTCAAATTTAAATTGAACATCCTGAAAGTCAACATAAAAAGAGTATATAGACAATTGAAAAAGAAACACAATATCTCTGCTTGTTGTTGAAAAGATAGAAAACTTTTCTTTCATTAAGTTCTAAAATAGTTAGCTTAGAAAGCATAGAATATACTAAAAGAAATAATATCCTAAGAAAGATTGTTACAAAAGATATTGTTACAGACTTCTCAACTCTCTGAATAAAACAATGGGAATGGCATTTTAAAAATCTCTTAAAGTAGCAACTCCCAAAACAAAGTAAAGATATCTAAGCTAAGCTAGACATTGTTCTAAAAATCAACTTCATCTAAGAATGCAACCTCTGATATCTGTAGAGTTACACTGAATGTCCCTTCAGAAATGCCACTTCTCTTAGGAGGATTAAGAGAAAAATCAAGACAGAAAACGAATAGCCCTACCAACAATTAGATTACAGCAAATGGAAATGTTCTTTATTGCTCCTTAAAGACAGATCTTAACAAAGAGAAATGGTGAGACTTGCACAACTTTCAGTAGCTATCTTCTTGAAAGTTTTGCCTTAGGTACCTACCCAGCCTTATTCTAATCTCTATCCTATTTGAACAAAGCAGCTAACATGGGAATAATAACTATAAGTTAGAACTTGCTTGATACATACATAGGCATACAGATATACACAAATCTTTTAGGTGGAGACTGCACTGCTCATTTGTTTCCAAGCTACCCAGACCCATAATACACACAGTGAAACTATATTAATTATAATACTGTTTCTCCAATAGCTTATGCATAGTTTTAGCTATCTCATACATCTTAAATTCATTTCTATTTATCTGTGAATCACCATAAGGTTGTGGACTGCCGATAAGGTTTTTGCTAGCAGCTGGCAGCATCTCCTTGCCTCTGCCTTGTTTTCTCCTTTATCTCTGCTTGGAATTCCCACCTTGCTCTATTCTGTACTGTCATAGGCCCAAAGCAGTTTCTTTATAGTTGCAGGGGACCAGCCTCAGCAGAGAAGTGGGTCTTGAATCTGAGATGTATGGAAGGAGAAGCAAGTACATGAGCACAGGATTCTGATGCCAGCTGACAGCTATCAGCTGCAGGGAAGGTTCCTCTCTCTCTCCCCTCTCTCTCTTTCTCTTCTTTTTCTGCCCTAAACATCAAACCTCAATCTTTTATTGTAAAATTTTATACAATGAACTTGATTTTTTTCTTGTCACAGGTTAATCATTACATGGGCAAAGCAGTTCACAAAATGTACAAAGATTCTTTGAAATCAGAACATCATTCATCACCATAGTTTCTCAGTTCCTAAGCCCATACCAGCCACTACAGTCTTAATTCTTAGCTTAGTTAATCATAAAACAACTTTTGAGGCTTTCACCTTAGAGGTTAGCTACATGCAGTTTACAGAAGCATAGCTCAGTGGGTTTCACTCCATTGTCATTCTTTTCACATTGTTGGTCCTCAAAATTCCAATTCTGATTTATAATGCCCTAGGTAGTCAGCCACAAAGCCCTAGGTTCTTCAGAAACTTTATTCATCATAGCCAAGTTCCTTTTTGTTTCAGTATAATTCTTTTGCCAAGTTTTATAGCCAGGCAAAGAACATTTTTTTCATTTTTCCCAAATTTCCCCAATTCTTTCATCAGTCAGGTTTTTTTTTTTCCCCATGACTGGCCTTAATGCTTCAATGCCTGATTGGTCTATTAGATCAGGAAGACTCATTATTGTACAGCACATTCAAATTTTCAGAAGCCACTGGTAGGGAAGGAGAAAAAGAACATGAAGAGCAAGTATACTAGTAGAAACGCTATTGCTAGAATCATTTGTAACATTGCCAAAGGCATATGCAGATGCCATAGAAGTGGTCTTTGGAGCATGTAGGTTTTTTTTTCCCTTGGCCGTTAAGTAACATTCTCATTTAGCTGCTACTGGATTGCCTGAAGGGAATTGATTCCTGCATCTCAGGGACTGCATGTGGAAGGGGGCTATGCTTTGTTGTCTCTGGCACATATTCACAGCATACAGAAGAAAATCCCACATCACCTCCCCTTTTTTGTCTAAATAAATAGGAAGGTTTTAACTTTAACATAGCAAGATTATATACAACAAAACAGCTATCAAGCAAGAATATCTAGTCCATATACATTTGGCAAAATAAGGAAAATACTCTGTTGTGGGAGCTCCTTCCACTCCTTCAGCCAATAGCCGCTGAGATACC
>LOEQ01005653.1:0-10290 GCA_001685075.1 Bramus lutescens
TTCAATCTCTTGTATTCTGTTGGTTATGCTTGTCCCTGAAGTCTCTGTTCATTTACCTAGATTTTCCATATCCAGCCGGGCCTCACTATATTTGATATAACTTATTTAAATAAAAGTTTATATATGTCATCCAAAGCATGCTCTCTTGTAATTTTTGAAATCCTGTTATTATTTTTAAAAATCCCATTTTCAGTAACTGTGTCAATGAAAAATGATGCTCAAATGTGGTCAATTACCTTAGTCTCTTATTGTCCCTTCCCCTCACCTCCCAAATATCCACCATGATAAATGCTAGCTCCGGAGTCTAGAGAGATGGCCCAGTCATTAAGAGCACTAGGTGCTCTTATAGGAATTTAGCTTTTGTTCCCAGCACTTACATCGCAGTTCACAACTCCCTGTAACTTCTTCTAGGGTATCTAACGCCCTCTTCTGGCTTCCATTTACTCCTGTATACACGTGTTGTATATAAAAAATGCAAGCAAACACATATACATACAAATATACATATAAATATAATATATAAACCTCTAAAATTGTAAAAATTGTGGCTCTGGAATATTTTTCCCATAATTAATGACAAACAACTAAACAGTGTTTTCTAGGAAATATTTAAGCACTTCCAAGAGTTATTAATGTCTCCTATACCTGATTTTCTTCTGCAACAATAATCCATTTGAATTACTGTTTATATATTTCTCACAAATGGTGCTCCTAAACTGCATGAAAAATGTGAACAATATGGTGGAATCATAGTTAACTGAGATTACTGAAGTAGCATACAATGTCTTTCCACATCCAGGAAGCAGGGAAATGTTATCCTTGTCAGTAACTTGATGATCATAAAATAAGAAGAAAGGCAATGTGCCTGCATTAGTCTCAAACTAGTCATGAGTGCACCAGCTGTTAGTTGTAGAGACTTCCTCACTACATGTCTTGATTCCCGGTTTCTTGTCCTTCAGTAATCACTGCTCTTGGAATTACCCAAGCAAGAAGCTCTGACCCCAAGACGCATCCTGGGTTCTTCCTGTTATGGCGCTGTTCAACGTCACTCGCCCTGCTTCTTTCCTCCTGACTGGTATCCCTGGTCTGGAGATCCTCCATCCCTGGCTGGCAGGACCCCTCTATGTGATGTATGCTGTAGCCCTTGGGGCAAACACTGTGATCCTTCAGGCCGTGCAAGTGGAGCCCAGCCTCCATTCTCCCATGTGCTACTTTCTGTCCATGTTGTCTTTCAGTGATGTGGCCATCTCCATGGCCACACTGCCCACTGTGCTTAGAACCTTCTGCTTTGATGCCCGCAGCATCGCTTTTGATGCCTGCCTAGTCCAGATGTTCTTAGTCCACTCTTTCTCCATGATGGAGTCAGGGATTCTTCTGGCCATGAGCTTTGACCGCTCCGTGGCCATATGTGATCCCTTACATTATGCCACTGTGCTCACCAATGAATTTATTGCTGGAATGGGGTTAGCTGTGACTGCTCAAAGCTTCATCACCCTTTTCCCCCTGCCCTTCCTCATCAAGAGGCTGCCTATCTGCAGATCCAATGTTCTTTCCCACTCCTACTGCTTGCACCCAGATATGATGAAGCTTGCTTGTGCTGACGTCACCATTAACAGTATCTATGGGCTCTTTGTTCTTGTGTCTACCTTTGGCATGGACCTGCTTTTTATCTTCCTCTCTTATGTGCTCATTTTGCGTTCTGTTGTAGCCATTGCTTCTCATGAAGAACGCCTCAAAGCTCTCAACACATGTGTGTTGCATATCTTGGCTGTACTTGCAATTTATGTGCCAATGATAGGGGTTTCTACAGTACACCGCTTTGGGAAGCATGCACCACAATACATACATGTCCTTATGTCCAATATATACCTCTTTGTGCCTCCTGTACTCAACCCTCTCATTTATAGTGCCAAGACAAAGGAGATACGCCGTGCCATCTTATGAATGTTTCGCCGTACCAAACTGCAACTTTCTTTAGGATCTGATGATTACAGTGCCTATGGGTTTTCACTGATAATGTCATCTATATGATCATAATTTTCATCATGAGATTATCAACATTATAAGTATAATATGGATGTGCAAATATGGAAAGCTATGAGACCAGGAAAATTGAAACACAAAAATTAAAACATAAAATAAGAAGGTACAAAGCAATAGTGCATTTAGCTAGCACATATGTCATCCATAGAAAGGTAAATGTTGGAGGCAATTGAGTAGTTGTGTAACGTTTTACAGATTAACCTAAACACAGAATTATTTTTATAAAGATAGCAAATTTTCCTAATGTAACAATTAATTTTACTGAGTCATTAAAGGTGCCATGTTCTATTCTAAAATCTTTGTATGCAATGACTTACTTAATGGTCATACTAATCTCATGAGGCACAGAGAATTGCTCAGAGTTACATAAATCTTTGAGATTAAATTTATATTTGCTTTCTACCCAAGTGCAGCATCTAAATGAAAGACCAACATCTCACTGATCTGCATTGTATAAAATCAGCTCGCTGTCTGTCCTGCATTGTATAAAATCAGCTCGTTGTCTGACCTACATTGTATAAAATCAGCTTGCTGTCTGACCTACATTGTATAAAATCAGTTTGCTGTCTGTCCTACATTGTATAAAATCAGCTTGCTGTCTGACCTGCGTTGTATAAAATTACCATTGCTCCCTGAATGTTGCTATAAACATTCACAGGCTGCTCTAACTTCACAAGGTGAAATCTGATAGACTTTTAGAACTTACTACAAAAATGAATGAACAAAGATGACCCAAAAAAACTGATAGCTGACGACACTGAGAACTTTCTTGGTTACTTTCTACATCTTTTATCTTTTTCCCAGAAAGATGGGGCTCAATATCACAGATTCCTTTTCTTTTTTTTTTCATTGTTGTTATTGAACAATATATTTTTCTGCACTCCTCTCCTTTCCTCCCTTCTCCCCCTTTACCCTCTCCAATGACCCCCATGTTTCCAATTTGCTCAGGAGATCTTGTCTTTTCCAACTTTCTATGTAGATCCATATATGTTTCTCTTTTCTCTTTGTTGTCTAGGTTCTCTGGGATTGTGGCCTGTAGGTTAGTTTTTCTTTGCTTTATTTCTAAAAGCTAGCAAAGATTTCTGAATCATGAACTTTTCTATAGAGTGGCCGATAAGCTGGAGTCATAGCTTCTCTTTTCTCTCATGAACCATGTTCTAGGATTCTCAGAAGAAAAAAAAAACTCTGGGATACACAGCATAAAACATTCATGATTCACTAGTAGAAAATGATTCTTTCTCACCTTCTTTCAGAACGATTTTCCTTACGTGCCATTTCTTTGGTGACAGAGCTTATATACACTAGGAAATACCTTATCTAATTTTGATTGCCTCAGACTAAGCTTAGGTTTATGTCCAGGTTAAAAAAAATAGGTGGGGGTGACTATGAAATCTATTTTGTCCGGAAAACAGCTAGAGACCCAGGACAGCAGAAGGCACCATTCGTACAAAGTTTTCTTGTGTGTGCAAAACTCTACTGGGAAATGTCAAAAATGAGTGAGGCGTACAAAGGAAGGAGTGCTTTGTGAGTATAGACAGAGTCAGGATTTGTGAGCTAGCTCTCAGAGTTCATGACTATGGCAAGAAACTCATATGAACTCATATGTATGCTGGTATACAAAGTTAACTTTTCAGAGAATTGTTGAATAATGTAGCAACATGATTTCAAAGGAAAAATAAATAGGGACATTTAATTTAGAACTAACTTTGCTGAGTCATAGGAAAAAAAACCTCCTATCTTGCTTTAGGATACAAATGATAATTTAATGGCATGGGATTTTATTTCTAAATAAAGATATTGATGAAAAGAAAAGGCTTAAGGGAATTGATAAATAAGCATAAGAAAAACACTCCCTGGTGGCCAACCAAAGATGTAGATAGAGACAATTGTTTGATCATAATCTGACATTAACAGAAAAAAAAAAACAAGGAGCAAGAGATTGGAAGGCTCCTCGATGGCTTCTGGTTCTGCTCCACTTTCTCCCTTCTTTTCTCCACCACCAAATACAAATTCTAATGCTTTTCAGTAGCAAAGAGGATAGGCTGGGCTTTTGTTTTGCTTTATTTTGGGTGTTGGGACTACTCACACAGTTATTGTCAAAGCCATAGGTAGGCCACCCCTGCAACTACAACCCTAAACAGAGCTAAGCCAACCACCATTGGGTTTTAAACTTGTTGTTTGGCTGCAATGCTTCCTTTGAACCAGCATTTATTTGCAACATTATTTGTTATATTGAAATAACAATGTCTTGTTTAGTCCTAGGAAAAATATTTAAAAGACAATTCCTTTACTTCTTTTTAAAATTCCATTAGACAGAGTTTTAACTTATGAAAATGAAATATTAAACATTGTTCAAACTAAGATTATTGAGAAGACAAGTTTCTAATTTACAGAAAATATGTGGAAGTATGGGAGTCATGCTTCCATCCTGACTTCTCATGGATACATATCTCATCCTCTATAGCAAGGATTGAGTTGGTCGACAAGAACAGAAGCTAGGAGGAGCAATTATGTTTGTACAGGATTCTTGATCTTTGTGCCTCATGGTTAAGATTCATAAAAATCCTATGATAAATAAGAGACAAGACAGACCATAAGAAACCAAAGTGACATTGCAGGAAGTTCCACAGGATTTCAAGGAAGGAGAGATTGTTCAGAAATGACCCTCACAAGAAGACAGCAGCCTTGCCCCAATAGTGACTAACTCTCAGTGTCATTTCCTATGTATCCTGAAGCAGAGTCAAGGAAGTGGTTTACGGATCTGACTAGCTCTTCTCAGATACCACAGCTTTGCTGCTGCAGACACAGTCCGGCTAGCCTGGAAGCGGTCTTCACAACCATGGCTTTATAATGCAATAAACAAAGCAGGACACAACGGGTTCATCTTCCAAGTTAGGTTAGGTGCCCTGAAGGGCATTTCTTCATCAAGAGGAATCGCTGCTTCGTCACCAACTGGATATGTTTTCTAATTGTGATGATGAGTCATGAACTCAGAGTCCTCTGTCATCCTATTTCACCTTCAGCTGTGAAGGGATCTATCTGTTGCTACCTGTGCGTCTTGTTCATATTCATTAAATAAAAAGTTTTTGCTGCTTCTTTCCATTATATACAGAGGATTAGTTCATCAAATATATGTGATAAAATAAAATAAATAATTATACTTAAATGAATATTTAATTTATTGATTTTTTCTGTACTTGTATAATTTGCACTCCAGTTGACAGCACTTAAGGTTTGCTATTAAATAGCAATTCTCTTAAACTTCCAACACTCTTCAAATGTAAAGTAGAATCTCAAGGCAGCTTCTATTAATCTCTAGATGCAGGTGTTCCTCACCCAAACACTGGGGCATGGCAGGCGGCAGACTCAGATGTCCAGAGAGTCTCAGTTAGTACAAGTTCAAAAGGCAGAGCTGAGCAGCAGACAACCTGAGTCTTACAACATTTGCTTCCAGCATGTTGCTCAGAAAATTCTGTCTAAAGGATTTTTCAGTGCTCATTCTTTCTAGTACAGAGATTAATTATCAGCCTGCATTTAACCCCAGCATTAAAGCACTATGGAGACCAGGGAATGAATTCTGAAGGTAAAGTGCATTGTTTATGAACTTTGTTCTTTCTTTTAAATGAATATAATGGCTCACCTATTACTTATTCACTCAATAATATTTACCGAAACCTACAATGTACCAGGTTTGACGTGAAGACTGTGCTGATGTCACTTAGTCATTGGAGGGTGGACAAGATCCTACATGAAGAGTTACCGGAAGAGTGCAATCTGGCAACTACTCCAGTGCTTAGTTTTTATCTACATACACATTCCTCCTTTTCTTTTATGTTCCTCTTTTTATCAACATATATTAATTACACATAGTAAGACAATTTGGTGTGATATTTTAGTGTATGTCTACTATATGCCTTTTACCCACCCTCCCCTTCACAACCTCTAGTAGTTAGGGGGCTACATCCAAGTCACTTCCTCAAATTCCGCATAAGGAGAGAACATGTGATATTTGGAAGTAATTGCAGTGAAATGATCTCACTGGTGAAGTAAATCTCCATAGACATTATATGAAGGAATAACAAAGGCTGAATACCACAAAGCTATATATTAAAGGTAAACACAAGTGGAGAGAAACAAGATTCCTGGGTGTTGGAGATAGAACCCAGGGCCTTGTCCATGCTGGACGAGAGCTCGACTCCTGAGCTACATCCCCAGTCTTTATGGTCTTGGCATCCAGTTCTTATTATTATTGTTAACTGAGATGAGCTGATCCTTAAATGCTGACCAAGTTAAAGCTTAACACAGGGCCAATGGCTTTTTCTATACTGAACACAACTTAACACAAAGCCAATTTTTGAAGATGTAGAAAAGTAAGTGAAATAATTTTTAAAAATAAACAGATTTCTGCTAAGCAGACATATCCAAAGCCTATATATAAGTGAGTGACAGATAGTAGATTGGAAATATTTCATACAAAATTATTCAACAAAAATGGAGACACATCATTATGCTTCACAAGAAATACAACTCAGTATTTAGAATCCAAATATCTACAAAACCTTTTACAAATAATATAAATATTTCCAATTATAGAAAAGTGTTGTTGTAAATACAACAGATACAAATTAGACAATGTTGTTTTATTTATTATCAGACATAAACTTTTTCAAAATAATGAAGCTTCTCAGTTAAATATTATTAATGGTTCTTAAATTATTTAGAAGTTGACACACTATATAAAATATTTATTTTTGCTAGTAAGAACAAATATATTAATTCAGGAAAAAATAAAAAATCTCTTATTTATGGAGTAGATTTTTATTTGATAAGGAGTAGTAAAGCAGAAAACTTATTTGTCAGTATGAATGGCAAATACTTTACACACTCAATATGGATACAATTCTTCCCCTATAACAATATAATTCAAGTACTCACTTACCATTCTTATGCCCTATTATGCAACTAAACTGCATAGATAAACTTGAGCTTCAATTATCTTCCCTGTATTTATGTATTTATTGTGTGTGTGTGTGTGTGTGTGTGTGTGTGTATGTGTGAGCACAGGCATATCAGTGCCATGGTGAGCAAATGAAGACCAGAAGACAACTCTCAGAAACTGGTTCTGTCCTACCAAACTTTGTTGGATACAGGGACTGTACCCAGGTCATCAGGTCTGTGTGCAAGCTCCTCTACCTGCTAAACCATCATACTTGTCACAAATTTCTGCTTTAGAAATCTGAAAAATACTAAACTCAGAACCATGGTTCATAACTTCAGAAAGAAAGAGAGAGAAAGAGAGAATACCAACCCTGCTAGTATGAATTAAAAGCCAAGAGTTCATTGTCATCCTTGGCATTTTGCATATTTGCATGTATATATATGCAAATGTGTATATATGCATGTATATATATACACATATATATGGGTATAGAATTGCCTTCTCTTTCCCTCTTTCTCTCCAAATACTAAGAAAGTTGGCTTCTGCAATGACCCAAAAGATTCTTGGGAGAAAGATTTTGGCTGGTTTTGTTTTCCGTTTATTCTGTAGCATTTTTCTGAGTACAAGCTGAATGTGTTCTGTGCTCTGGAGGATGCTCCACCCCATCTCTGCTCCAGCCTAATCTACAGGTGCTGCTTCCAAGCCAGCCTTCATCTTGTGAAACTCTAGCACTCTCTTCTACATGACTCCCTATCCTCTTCTGCTACTCTCTTCCAGGGCCTTCTTTATCTTGCACAATGCCCTCTTTATTTCACTTAATGTGCTTTACTTCAGGTTTAGTCTGCATTCTTTTGAAAGTGCTCATTTGCTAAGTATCTTTGAGATTGGCAGAGACTTGGGGCAATGACAACAGTACTTGGACATCTCATGTCTCTGAGACTTTGAAACCAGTAAGCTTCTCTCCTTGTTTTACCAGTCTGTAGCAAATCCTTCTACTCAAATTTCTTCTTGAAATATATGTGCCTATAGTTGGAAATAAGCATATCTATATATCTGTTACCTTCATTGTGTCATATGTAGGTTTTTAGTTTACATTTCTCACTCTTAATTTGCATTCAAAAAAGGGCAATTAGGGGCAATGCAAGTGTATGCTCTCTTTTGTTTAGGTGACTGTCCTGTTACTTCACCCACATAGCTTTGCTTTCTAAAACTTATTTCACCATCTTACAAGGAAAATGTAAAGAGATATCACTTTTAAAAGACTTCTGCCCAAAGTATCTGATTTCTCCATTGCTCTCCTTCAAGTTTGACTTACAAGATCCCCTATTCACTGTTTGGTGGTAGTCTCCAGCCCACTGTACTTAATTCTACAAGTGCCTGTGTCATATGGACTGTGCTCACATTTGCAGATCTTAAATGGTTTCGGACTTTTCACTGTGATCCTGTGATTTCCCTGGCATCTGTCTTGGTCTCTGTTATGCTCTTTGGGAGGCGCTACTCATTGTAAAACATAAACACATATGCAGTAGACTGTAGAACACACTGCCGTGACTTATGAAGGGAACTTCCCCATCCACTAGTCACTAATATCAGTTCATCTTCCACTCAGTGTTCCTATTAGCTTCTTAGGAGAAAGTTAATCTTTCCCTTAGTTGTGCTTGAGTGATGATAGCACATGTCACCATGGTCAAATAGCTGCTGTATAACTCGAAAGTTTAAGGTTTAAAGATATCCAAAACTGTTCTTCTTTTACCAGATAACAACAGATATATGTGTATGTATGTATGTATGTATACATTATATATATGTATATGAGTGAACTTTTTATATTACTTGAAAATTTAGGTATTAGTGGTATATTGGAACCAAACAAGATCTAATTCAAGAGCCTTTTTCTTGTTTGATTGGAAAGAATTAATATGCAGCAAACTATGCCCTAATTAGTTAGTTACACGGTGTTTTGAGTTGCAGATTGAGTCTAGGCTATGTCTTGTAAGCAATGCATGCTCCCAAATGTAGCTAAAAGTATACATATTTAAAGGTCCACAGACTATCTTGATACATTCAAACATCAACAAAAACAAAAATGTCTAAGCTATGTAGTGTTCCAGAAAATGCATCTCCAATAAGAACTTGGTGCCTGACAGCATCTTGTGCAGCCTCCTGCGAATCTCCTTTGTCTTGATGGAATAGATAATAGGATTGAGCATTGGAGGCACAAAGAGATATACCAGGGATGTGAACTTGTGCACATACTCTGGGGCATGCTTTACAAATCTGTGGACCATTGACACACTAATCATGGGCACATAGAAGATGAGCACAGCAGAGATGTGTGACACACATGTGTTGAGTGTCTTGAGTCTCTCTTCCCGGGAGGCAATGGCCAGCACAGAGCGCAGAATGAGTACATAGGAGAGAAGGATGAGCAATGAATCTAAACCGAAGGCAGAGATGACAATAAACAGACCATACATGCTATTGATGGTGGTATCTCCACAGGGTAGGCGTATCAGGTCTGGGTGCAAGCAGTAGGAATGGGTCAGAACATTGGCCTTACAGAAGGGCAGCCTCTTCAGTAGGAAAGGAAGTGGAAAGACCATGCAGAAGCTGCGGACAACAACAGACATGCCCATGTGAGCCACACAGGCGCCAGTGAGCACTGAGGAATAGTGCAAAGGGTTACAGATGGCCACATACCTGTCAAAACTCATGGCCAGCAGGATCCCAGATTCTGTCCAGTAAAAAAAGTGTATGAAGAACATCTGGGCCAAGCAGGCATCAAAGACAATCTCTGGAACATGGAAACACATAGAAGCCAGCACTGTGGGCAAAGATAGCAGGGACAGGAAGTAGTACATTGGCTGGTGCAAGCTCGGTTCCTCCTTTATGATGAAGAGAATGAGGACATTGCCTACAATGGAGATTGCATACAGCAGCAGCAGGAGGCCACTTAGCCAGTGCTCCAAACTCTGCATCTCTGGAAAGCCCGTGAGTATGAAGCTAATGGTGCTTGAGATGTTAGTCTGGAAGCTCCTCATCAGGATTGCTGAGCAGCTACCTAACAACTGTAGGGAGATAGAGCAGAGGGAAGTGAGATTAGGGCATGGAAAAAGTGAAGAGTGGGGCCAGCAAGCGTCTCAAGATAGGAGGGAAATGATGCCTAGATTCTGACACCAATCACCAGGAAGGATGTAGAAAGAACTTTTCTTTCCCCTTTCCCCGAAGACTTCCCTTGACTCTTTTTTTTTTCCTTCAAGACAGGGTTTTGCTGTAGTTTTAGAGCCTGTCCTGGAACTAGCTCTTGT
>LOEQ01005653.1:14510-38894 GCA_001685075.1 Bramus lutescens
CACAACCATCTGTAATGAGGTCTGATGCCCTCTTCTGGCCTGCAGGCACACACAGATAGACTATTGTATACATAGTAAATAAATATTTAAAAAATTCAAAAAGAACATTTAACTTATTTTTTTATGTTTTGGGGCTTTTAAAAGAACAAAATGAACATACGATGGAGATAACTGCACATCTATTTATTGAATCCCTATTTACAATAGCAAAGATATGGAATATCCCTAGGTGTCCATCAACAGATGAATGGATAAAGATTATATGATTGATATATATGAGATGGGGAAGTGAGGAAGGGAGAGAACTTCATTCATCTGTAGAGAATGATGAAGATACGTCATTAGCAGGAAAATTATCACGACTGAAAAATAGACTGATAAACTAAATAAGTCAATCTCAGAAATAAAATTATCATGTTTTCTCTCGGTTGTGAATATGTTTTGTGTAGATATATAAAATGATATATGTATATAGGACATGAAACTGAAAGTAAGTCTGAAAAAATAAACTCAATGGAGGAGTGGAAAGGAAAGGGAGGAGAGAGTATTTTCAAGATACACTTATGGCCTACTTTTATACAAGTATCATTATGAAATTCATCTGTATGTACAATGAATATGTACCAATAAGATGTACAAATGAACAGATATGTTGTTTTATGTACTGAATTGAACCCGTGGCACTAAAAATCACAGCTTGTTTTCCTTGCAACATTAAATAATATTACAAAGTACATGTGTCAAAGGAACAGAGCAATCACCACTCAAAAGCATAGTTGTCAACAAGGAAGTAAAACAGTCTACACAAAGTCTCTCTATTATCATCATTGGAAATAAATTAGTGGGTTTCTTTTCTCATTTCCAATAGCAGATGGAAATGAAATGGAACTGAGAAAAAATGAGTTGTGTCTCTTTTTATTTCCTATTTAAAATCAAAGAGAAAACAAGTGTCAAGAGAAAATGACTAAAAGCAAAGCTGCGCTCATGGGGATCAAAATATAAACCAGTGATTCACATCTCACAAGTCTTTCAGGTGGTGCCTAAAAGGCGACATCTCATAATCCCTGGTGCTTGCACATTTGTGTTCAGTGCCTCTGCTGCTTTACTCGCAAGAGAATAGAAACAGATCCAGCCACATAACTGTCAACTGATGAATGGTTAATGAAAATACGGGATATATACACACTGGAATTCTATTCAACTGTAAAGAAGAATGAAATCTGCACATAAATGGATGGAACTTGAAAATAATGTTCAGAATAAAGTAATCAAGGCCCAGAAAGACAAATGTCTTAGATTATCTTTTATTTGCAGATCCTAGATCTGAATCTTTAGGTTTCTGTGTAGCTTGGAGTACCTACATAAACCTGGAAAGGAGAAAAGGACCATTGGGGGAGGAGGAAGAGCTCTAGAGAGGTGAGGAAAAGGGGGTTAAGAAACAGAATACTGGGAGATGAGGGGATTCTTAACTGGGAAGGAATAAGAGAATAATAGGATGAAAGAAAACAGGATAAATAGCACTAAGGATGTTTAGGAAAGGCCCAGGGAAACATAATTTTATATGCCAACTTTAAAATACATTTATAGCTTATATACAGTTTTAATACAGTTATGCCCTCACAGTGGGATAATACACTCACAGACACAGGCACATACACCATATAGATACAGAACTATAGACTATTTAACAAAAACCCAGTGTCAGTCAAGTAAAACTTCCCTCCATGCTGTTGATCAGGGTAGACTACAAGGTGCACACATACCAAAATATATAAACTGTTGCTGTTGCTCTTAGTTGCCTGCCAGCACATCAAGGTAAGATCTTATTGCTGAAGATACTTCATACTTTGGGCACAGGAGTTGGAAAAATCAAGCTAGGACTAATCTGGAAGTCTCCTACCTGAGGGCTAGCTCATACAATACTTGGAAGGTGCTATGGAAGCTGTCAAGTGAGAAAAGCTAGCCACATCTAAATATAAAAGACCTCAAGCATATCAAGACCAGAAAATATACCTAGCAGCACAATACTGGCACTTGCATCTTCAGCGTAACAAACAACTGTCTTTGCCTGCTCAACTGGAGGGAACTCCTGCCTAGTACAATCAACAAATTTACAAACTCATAGTTAAAATGACCATGGGCCCTAGAAAAAAAACCTAGAACTACCGTTTAACCAACATGATACAGTTTCCAACTAACTTAGAAACACTTGTTCTTTTACCCATGAATGATCGCAATTCTCACCTCTCATCAAAAAAGTTTCTTGCTTCTGGGGGCTCAAAAATGTGAGCTTGTTTTCACCTTGACCAAAGGTCAGAGAGTTGAAACTTACCTCTAGTCCTTCAAGGTTATTGTGTTTTTACCTCAAACAAAGGTCCCACCTAGATTTAGACCTGAGAGTTCTGCTTTCTCAAGGTTATTGTCAACAGGTCTGGCTAATATCCAGACCATGTATTTCAGGTTTACAGAGGTAGATATGTTTCTATCTCAAACAAAAATCTAAGGATCCAACTAAGGCTCCAGTTCTCTTAAGGAGATAACATTGCATTCCATGCAGAGAGTGGTTTGCCTACAGAATGTTTTGGCCTAGGGTGTGAGCGTGACTTGTTTTGTTTTAGCAACAGAATGTTTAACTATGGATGTAGCCTGCAAACTTCAACTGGTCTGTTCATTTCCTTGTATCATGTTAATGCAGTTTTTTATCTTACTCCTATCTTCTGGGGTCAGGAGTATTTTAAGCAATTGGAAATTAAATGTGGGTAATTTCAGTATTCACTGGAACTCTCTACCAGTAATATTCTATGTTTTCTGTCTTATTATTTTCGTGTCTTCGTACTCTGTACTTGCATTTCTAATCTCCATACCCCTACCCTGGCAAGAGGTAATTTGTCGACACTTGTTGAGGGAGATGGATATTTCTAGAGAGATCCAAACAACTGGTCAAAATGCAGAGAATAAGTGACCGTAGGGTTCCCTGAGTCAAATGGGACACTGATAACAAAACTGCTACGGCTCAGGCTTTGGGAACATCACAGAAAAGGGTGAAAGGATTGTAAGTGAATGAGAATAAGGGCAGTGGTTGTACAATACCGTCTTTGCACTGGACAGGCAAGTCATTATCAGGAATGCTCAACAAAATATCTGCCAGCACAACACCTCCTGAAAAGACAACAGGTGTAAACATTCAAGCTTGGATGAAGGAATATTTTTTCACCCTCCCGTAGATGAAGAGCCTCAAGCAGTCAATGGCTGCTGGGGTAGAGAGAACCAATATTTGTGTATGTGTTTATTTTCTTCTGTTTTCAGGGATGAGACTCCAATCCTAAGCACTGAATCCAAAGCACAAGCAAGCAAGAGAAGCACTAATTAGATTCAGTCAGAAGTGTATGTGTGTGTGTGTACACTGTGTGTGTACACTGTGTGTGTGTACACTGTGTGTGTGTAATATAGAAGCTGTCATAACTCAAAAGTGGTATTTGGAGAGACACAGGAAGGATTGGAAGGCAAAGGGTGGAAACAATGCAAATACAGTGCTCCCATGTATAAAATCCTCAAATAAAAATCTGTTTATAAAGGAGACATGAAGTTGAGACGGGGTTGGGATGGTGACTGGATCTGGGAGGAGTTAGAGGGAAGACTGAGGGAAGATTGAGAAGTTAGAGGAATGAATATAATCAAAACACATTGTGTGCATATATTAATTCTCAAAGAATTAATAAAATATTGTAAAATAAACATTATACACTTTATGATAGTGATGCTTTTTAGTGCTTTCGGATGTTTCTGATAAAAATAACGTCTATGTGTGTCCCCTTAGAAACAGAGAATTTCCACTTGCAGAATGAAAGTCACAAATAATTGAGATAAGTGGGAGACTCAAGGACTGAGAGAAACCAGCCCATCATCTGCAGGGAAATTAAAAATATATTTTAACAAGAAATCGTGAATTAGGAAAATGTGCATCTGAACATTGCCTAGGTTTATGAGGGAGATACTCCTTTAAATCTACTATTTCCTACACGTATCTTTCACTATCTCACTAACTAATATGAGAAAGTATACTAAGAGACTTCTAAAAGCATGCTGCACTTTAATTCTATCATGTATGTAGTCTAAGTTATTAAGGGGGCTGAAACAGAGGCAGCAACCTGAGAGATGAAACAATATCACTTTGTAGTCCATGTATATATGTGTTTATAAAACACTTATACAGTCACTACAGTCTCTCTCTCTCTCTCTCTCTCTCTCNCTCTCTCTCTCTCTCTCTCTCTCACACACACACACACACACACACACATACACTACATTTCAGGCATGGGAAGACATAGAATGTCAAGTTTCATTTTAAATTGAGTTGCCTTTTCTAGAAATTGGACTAATCTTAAAGTTTATTAAAGGTGAAGCTAAATAAATTTTCCTCTGTTTTATGCCCACTGATTAGCTTCTTTAAATCATCTCTACCATAAAGTATACATTATTTTGTCATCACCAAAATCAAATCATCTTACTTAATGCATGTATTTTGTTACATAGCCTTCTTAACATTTCAATTCTTTTGTTAATGGATACCATATATAAAATTACATATGATTTAAACAGTAATAAAAAGTTTAGTTGAATTTCAAAATTACTAAAAGTAAGATCTTTTAATATAATTTACATGAAATAATATTCATCTAGTCCTAAAGGGCAGATAGATGCCATACTGTATAAAATATTTATACATATTTGGTGTGCATTGTGATAAGGAAAGAAAGAAACAGAAAATTTAATGTCTCTTGACTAAACTCTGGGGAAAACAATCTAATTCCCATTATGACAATGTTTCTATGTGAATAAAAAATCCAAGATTACATAAGATTTTTAAAAAGCAGGGATATATTGTGACTTAATAGGATAATTATTACAAGAATGTATATTTTTCATTTGAAAAAGAGGAAACAGAACACATGCTTTTTTGCTAAATTTTGACCTGACCTGTTTTACCACACCAAAGCCTGTTGGTGTGAATTGTAACCACAATGATGCTATCATACATACAGCATCTGATAGCAAAAATCCCAATTAAAAATATGAGAGAGAGAGAGAGAGAGAGCACTGTTAAAATTCCAGATCAAACTGGACGGTTGTGGCGCAAGCCTTTAATCCCAGCACTTGGAAGGCAGAGACAGGCAAGTCTCTGTGAGTTCCAGGCCAGCCTGGTCTACAAGAGCTAGTTTCAGGACAGGCTCCAAAGCTACAGAGAAACCCTATCCCTGTCTCCAAAAACCAAAAAAAAAAAAAAAATTAAAGCAGGTCTTCAGAGAACAAGGTAGTCCAGTCAGGGTAAGCAACACTGACCTTACCTTCTCCAGCTCAAAACTTGGTCCCCAGCAGGATTTTGGAAAGCTTTCTACAAATATCCTTGGTTTTTATGGAATAGATGACAGGGTTGAGCATTGGAGGCACAAACAGATAAACAAGAGACAGGAGCGTATGCACATACCATGGCACATGCCTTCCATAGCGAACAGCCATGGACACACCTACCTTAGGCACATAGAATATTAGCACAGCACACAGGTGTGACACACACGTGTTCAGGGTCTTCAACCTTTCTTCATGGGAGGCAATAGCCAGTACGGAGCAAAGTATGAGCACATAAGAGAGAAAAATGAGAGCAGAATCAAGTCCAAAGGTAGAGTTGACTATGGACAGACCAAATATGTTATTAATGGTGATATCACCACAGGGCAGGCCAATCAGATCTGGATGAAGGCAGTAGGCACGGGAGAGCACATTAGCCTTGCAGAAGGGCAGCCTCTTCAAGAGGAAAGGTAGTGGGAAAATCATGCAGAAACTTCGAAGGAAAACACACATGCCCATCCATGCCACCCGGGCATCAGTGAGCACTGTGGAGTAGCGCAGTGGGTTACAGATGGCTACATAATGATCAAAGCTCATGGCCAGCAGGATCCCAGACTCCATGAAAGAGAAGAGGTGGATAAAGAACATTTGGGACATACAAGAGTTAAAACTGGTTTCTCTTAAGTGGAAGCAAAACACAGCCAGGACTGTGGGCAGTGTGGAGAAAGACACACCCAGGTCGTTGCCTGACAGCAGAGACAGGAAGTAGTACATGGGCTGGTGCAGAGTCTGTTCTTCCTTGACGATGAAAAGTATCAGGGCATTGCCCATGATGGAGATGGTGTAGAGTACGCCCAGGAGCAGAAACAACCAATGCTGAGAGGTCTCCAGCCCTGGCAGTCCTGTCAAGATGAAGGGAGGCAACCCAGAAATGTTGTGAGCTTCACATCTCATCCTGGGATCATTCAGATGCTTGGTCCTCTCTCCTGTAAAAACAACAAATACACAATATTATGCTTGACCTGTGGAAAATAATTTTTTCCCTCATATGCCATCCAATCCCTAATTTTAAATCATTGATCTACTTTGATAATTATCACTCATTCTTAACTCTTACTTCAACAAAGTTCTTGAAGTGTCTAAGCAGCCTTCATGAAGTCATCTGAAACAACCCGTCTCTGCAGTCTTCTTTACCCATGCCTTTTACTTTTTCCTCCAAAGGATGAACTATTTCCTTCTCCATGTATGAATATTGGTTCTTTTTCAAGAACTGAGGTAAAACTCCTTTGCTCTCTACTTCTTGTTACGCTCTCTTCTGAGGCAAGACGCATTCATTAGACCACAGTCGTTTTCCCGCTTTCTATACTTTTAGGCTACTCAGCCTTTAATGTTCAGTTATGACTTCCAGTGCCACACCACGACACAGTCTCCTCGGTCTTCCAGTCAATATACAACAAGTAGCGCTATGCAGGCTGAGCATGGTGTATTTGTGCACTTAAGGATATTTATATGCACATACATACACATATATACATGTAACACTTAATGAAAAGTAAGTCCATAAATTTGAAAGAGAGCAAAGACGGGTATAAGGGAGAGTTTTGAGGAAATGGGGATATGATATAATTGTATGGTAATCTCAAAAAATAAAAACTAAAAGAAAAGTTTAATTAAAAACAATCAGCAAAAGAGTAAATACCCAGAAAGACATCTATCCAAGCTCGAATCAATCATACCTGTGTTGGCACCTGAGAGCCTGAGGCAGGAGGATTGTGACTTCCAGTCAGCTTTGAATAGGAAACCAAAACTTGTCTCAATAAACAAAGAAAAATCCTACAGAGATAGACTTCCAGACACTCATCAAACACCCTGCTCATTCCTTCCTGCCACCTTCTTATTCTGGCCCTTCATCGCAGGGCATGGCTTCTCGTCCTGAAGAACTTGACTTACGTGATTTCATAAAACTTATTTCAGGATTACATTGTACTTGGTTCCTGAAATCAAGGGAATTACAAGTAACTTCTGTAAATCATAACATTGCTTCCACGTGTGTTCTGTCTTTGAATGACCTCATCAGTATGCCTACAATTATGACTCTGCCCCCAAATACTGCCCAGGCATCTCCTTCGCCCTCTGCACTAACCAGTTAACAGCAAATGAAGCTACTGACCCAAAGTGCTTCTGCAAGTGCCTCCCTTTACCACGTTCAACCTGTAGCCCTTGCTTCCAGGCCCAGGATACCCCATCAGTAGTCCACTATAACAGTCTTATAAATGTCACTTCCCTCTGTAATTCATCAATAATCTAACAAGATATTTTAAAAGGCATGCATGAAAAGACACTTTTATCAATATAAAACTTAAATATTTCCTTATTGAATGACCATATTCAACTTCTTAGCCTAGAACTCAAGGCCTCTATGATCAGTTCTTCATTTTTCCAGCATTATTTTTCAAAAACATCTATCTTTCCTTTGTCTCCAGGTACATTCACTCTGTTTTCATTCCAATACTTGCTTGCACCTTTCCAGTTTCTAATGGTTTTTATGAATATATAACTGCAGTCATTCAAATCAGGTTTCAGAGTAAAACATGAAAATAGAAAGATTATATGTTTTTCTGTACATAGAACGTTAGTTTTTTAAAACCAAGAACTAGCTAAAAGGATAGACTATTATGGAAAAGAAAAGACAACAAAAGGAGCAGGTGATTTAATAAAAGTATACTGAAAACAACATCATACATTTATGTCAGGAAATGACACAGATGAAGCCACCAATCTATAAATCAATACTAATTAATGAAAGTGAAAATTAAGAAAAACCTCATTTTTCAGGGCTGTAACTCATGGTGCCATCGTCCATGAATTCTTGGCAAATCATTAATATAAGCAGTAGTAGTTCCCCTCTTACCGTTATCATGTTGAGCTAGTGCCTCCTTTCGTGAGTACGTCTCTACATGTACGTCTCACAACACTGGGCGTCTTACCATGAATGGAGCTCTCTGGCCAGTAATAAGGACCTAGCCTTGACTCCTTTACAGTTAAGCTCCAGTTGTGGTGATCTTAGCACAAAGTCTTGGCTGGAAGAGGTATGTCACACATTGTTCCTGGATTTTGATTCACGTGTTTTAACACAGAAATGTTAATAAACTAACCTAATAGGAGAGTTGAAAGTCAAAACTGAACAGATGCGTACATTCTTTATACCAAAGGTTTTGTGAGTATGAATTCCGAGCTTGCTGTATAGCTTCCTCCCTCCCTCTCTTCCACCCTCACTCCTCTCTCTATGCCCAGGACTCCTCTCCTTTCTCTTTCGTCATAAATCCTTTATCAAACCCCCTTTGTTTTCTTTTATGCAAGCTTTTCATACTCATTTTATTTCTCCCTTCATACTATAAAGTCACTCATAAACTGTAATCTTTCAATATTAAGTAGGATTCAAATGAGCGGTTCTAAAATAGTCAAGGTCTTTGATGAATATGCTGACTACTAGATTTTTCTGAGAAGAGTATTGAAGGGGCAATAGTCACAAAACTTTCATATTCAAAGTACAACCTGATGCAGTTTTCCTTCCAAGAAAGTAGTGTCTGATATGGAAAGCGGGTGGCATGTCTCTGACCAAAAACAACAGACAGAAAATGTAGAAACAGGAAGGCAAGAAGAGTCTGCAGGAAAGGCAAAGGCAAGAAAGAATTGGGTTCTTTAGAAGGTAGTGTTGTAGTGCTGGAATTACTAAGCTGACAAGCAAGTCTTAAGATTTGAATTTGGAGTTTCAAATACTTTAGCTCTCTTGTCTGAAAATCACATGCATGGTCTGTATAAAAAAGAAAGAGCAGTTCTGGGGAACTGTATCCCCTCTCCATGATCCCCTGCTGCTTCTTTCAACTCTGCACTGAGAGCTATATGATTGCCTCTGGAAAGTCCCTGAGGTTATGACCAGCTCAGGTGCTCATGGACTTCTGGGAAGACAGAACATCCACAGCAGCCATGCTTCTGGACTCAGCATCTCATCTCTCACGGGGTTATGCCAGAGCAGAAACAATCAGAATTGGAGAAGATCTGCAAGAAGACTGGGTCTTAATCCTCATTCACAGAATTGAGTGAAAATGACTCCCTAATTTTTTGTAGCTTGATAATAATGTATTATTTAAATCTAAATCTTCCAGTCAGTTCAGTTTATGGCCAATTCACCAGTGCGTGTGTGTCTGTGTGTGTGTGTGTCTGTCTGTCTGTCTGTGTGTCTGTGTTCACACAAGCACACTTACAGTCACTATCTACCAAAAATGCTGAATTGCATAAACAAAACTCAAATCCCACATAAGCTTCAGCATTTAACTTGATCAGGACACATGAAAATCATACGTGATCATGAAAGACGCTGTTCTGAACCCTGGGCGAAGCTCTAGAGCACACAGCTGGTCAGGCACAGAGTGTGGATACACATCATATCACAGAAAATGTTTTCTTAGTGAGGTGGTGAGATGCTTCACTGTGTTCTTTTCTTCCCAGACATCTTTGGAATAACTGCTATTAGGCAAATATTAGGGTAATAGGGATTTGTAGACGAAGTAAAGATGAAGAAATTAGATGGATTGAACTTTAGTCTATATTCTACCTTCTGCTCAAGAAAATATCCAGCCTCTCCCTGCATAGCTTCATTTTCACCTATATATAGATATAATCATATATAATAGAATTACTGGAGTGATAAAAAATACTATGAGAAAGAATCGAGCCTACTGGCTGCCATGTAGCACTCAGTGAGGTTAGTCTTGGTGTATGTTTCTGCATTAAGTTCTAGTAGGAAATGAATGCTGACTCAAGAATAAAGAACGACTTAAATGCTCCCTTATGCAAACACACCTGCAGGTACATTTTGAAAGAATAATGTAGAATAACAAAAGATTCACACTTTATTACTTGTGTAAATATCAATGCAGTATTAACAATTCTTTCAGGATGCACAGAATCCATTCTTGAGGAGCCTGGGAATTAGTTGCATATGTAGTATGCTTGACTTACCAAGAAAAAAAATTATTGATGTCAACATAATAGGCAAAATATCTCTCAAAAGATGTCCCCATTTTTAACCCATAAGTATGCTATGTTTTCGGTCAAAAAAATTTTACATGTGTAATTAAGATTATGGATACTAAGATAATATTTTTCTTCTGTTACTTTTGGGTGGAATTAGTGATATAAAACTAAGTACATAGGTTCTTAAACTCATCAAACATTTTTAGAGTAAAGAAGAAAAGATACAGTAGATAAGTATGGGCTGGAGTATAGGAGGCACTCAGTCCATCCTTTTCTGCAGGAGACAAATGAAAAGGCATGGGCATTACTGAAGGCAGCTTTGAGGGGAAAGAGCTGATGCCTAAACATGTAGTCAGATAACGGACCCCCCAGTCTCATAGCCAAGACGAAATGAAACATACCAGCCACCTTTAAAGTGGGTTATTCCCCCAAAGTTCTGACCTATAAAACATGTAAGAGAGTCTTGTTTTAAGCTATTGAGTGTAGACACATTTCTTCTGGCTGCAACAGAAAACTAACAGAGTGGGCTTTAGGCAAAAGGAAGAGGACAGACAAAGAATAAAGAAGGATTATTGCCAGAAGATCTGCCAATATAAATATAGTAGAGAGAATGCTGAAGTGGGGAAAGAGTGATACAAGAGAGGATGTGGATGAAAAAGCAGGGAATCTGTTCACATTAACTTATAAGGGCTCTGGATGGTGGCAACAGTGAGGCCAAGCACATTAGAGACTAGGTACATTTTCAGCACTGCTATAAATGGAGAAAAGAAGATACATGCAAACTTATTATTAGGAAATTGAGAGTATCTCTCTATCAGCAATATTCGTCTAACACAAAATATAAAATCATAAGCTAAAAGTGAATTTGAGATTAGTAGTTGTGGTGGTTTAAGAAGCAAAACCATAATGAAATAGGTTCTAGGATAAAACTAAGTGGAAGAATGGTGTAGAAGTTCCTTCTGTTTGTGTGTTGCTTTCATTGGTTAATGAATAAAGAAACTGCCTTGGCCTAGTTGCGGAGAAAACAGAACTGAATGCTGGAAGGAAGAAATGCAGAGTCAGAGAGAAGCCATGGATCCTCTGCCTGAGATGGACGCCTGTTAGAATCTCTGTAAGTAAGCCACTGCCACCTGGTGATACACAGATTAATGGAGATGGGTTAAACTAATATATAAGAGTTAGCCATTAAGAAGTTAGAGCTAATGACCAAGCAGTGTTTTAATTAATACAGTTTCTGTGTGGTTATTTTGGGTGTACAGCCAGGACAAACAAGCCGGCTCTTTTCAACAGAAGAAAACTTGCCTGAATTTAATACCTCCAATAGCAATGAAAGAGGGAGTCTGAAAATGTTCAAATTTGGGATCATTACAATATTGAGTTTATCACTTCCTTTAATCTGACTACACACTTCATCAGATTACTCTTTGATCACAGGCCTTTTTTTAATTTCTTAACAACCACCTATACTCATATTTTTCTTTGGGCAGCCAGCTCACAAATGACAACACAGAAACTCATTATTATGAAAGCTCAGACACCTCTGCCACTATGTCTTGTAAATTAAATTAACCTATTTATTTTAATCTGTGCTCTGCCACATGTCTTGTTACCTCATCTCTCAGTTATGATCATACTGCTTCCTTCACATCTGGCTGGTGACTCTGTCTACTTTTTCCCAGAGTTCTTTCTCTGCCCTGAAGTCCCACCTATACCTCCTGTCTAGCTATTGGCCCTTCTGCTTGCTATTATACCAATCACAGCAATACAGTGCACAAATATCCCCTAACAATTACCCCTGCAGCCCCCTTTTCTCTTCCATGCCTGTATACAACTGTCATCAAGGGGGTTGCCTTAATGCTCTCCAACACTCAAATCCTGTGTCCTGGGTTATATGTGTTCCTTTCTTGTGTGTTCATGCTTATTTGATGAAGGCATTTCTTTTTCATACATTATTGAAAATAAGTGAAATAAAATCTGATGTGCTGATGCAAATATACAGAGAAATATATAGTACAATTAAGAAATCAAAGGAATTAGCATATATTCACCTTTAATAAGTATTTACTTGTGGTGAGAACATTGACACTCTTTTAACTCCTTTTAAATGTGTGGTGATACCTAGTTTATACTCTACAAATAAAGCTTACCTGAAGACCCCAGGGCAGAGCTAGCCACTAGTTAACCATGGAGATCTGGAGGTTTGTACAGACAAACTGCAAGTGATTAAGTTTGGTGGAGAGAAGAATCTAAGGCAGGAGGAGACAGGAAGTTGGCCCTTTTTCAACTAAGGAGTTTGCAAGGTAAGAGCTATAGCTTGCTCCTTTCTCTCTCTGAGCTTTCAGCATTTGCCCCATGTCTGGCTCCAGGTTTTTATTACTGAGACCAATTAGAACTTGTGTAACAACTGACACCCAACTTTACTGCACCAAATCGCAAGCTTCTCTTGCTTGTAGCTTTGCAGCCAATGACACAAACTGGACAGGATCTCCCACCAGAGTCACTCCCCTAACAGCTACGTTTTCTTTTCTTTTTTCTCCGGAACCTCCCAATGAGTTTGGGATTTTCATGTTTTAGCCTTTCTAAAGCAGTCTCCAGCTGCCACCCAAAACTCCAGAAGCACCTGGTCTCCTAACGCCACAGAACTTATTTGCCCCAAGACAGCTGGCTTTGCCTTCAGACAGCTTCCACCACAAGTGCCCCTCCTACACAATCCCGGGTACATTCTTCAGACCTCCGACTCTCTCCTCCATGGGGTGCTGGCTTCCCCTAGAACACCTCTTCTTGGGCTGCTGCTCTCAACTCACAGCTACACGCTAGCAGCTGCAGCTGTCCTTAGCCAGACTGTGCACTGCCAGTGTTCACTTTTCAAATGTGCTACACAAGTTATTATTGGTCATGGTCAGGAAAAACACTGAGAAAGTAGATTAGATTCAGAGCTCTTGTTTGAAAATATAAAGGGGGTATAGATATAAGATATAAAAGTAGATTATTGAGTTTTCTCTGAAAGGAAAATGGGGAGATATAGAAATAGAATGTTAGATGTAGCACCGAGGATAACCAGTCTATAGTCCGCCATCCCAGAGAAGCTAGATAACAATAAGAACCCTAAGATAGACATGCTGATCCTCCTGGGAAGGGGAAATAGACAAAATCTCCTGAGAAAATTGGGAGTGGAGGAAGAAGAGGGAAGGGTAGAAGGGAAAGGAGAGGGGAGAAGGGGAGGGAAGAGGAGAACATGAGGGAATAGGATGCTCAAGAAGGGGGAAGGACAGTGAGGGAGAGAAAGGAAAGAGATATCTTGATGGAGGGAGCCATTAAAGGGCTAGTGAGAAACATGGCACTAGGGAAATTCCCAGGAATCCACAAAGATGACACCAGCTAAGACTCTAAGCAAAAGTGGAGAGGATACCTAAATTGGTCTTCCCCTGTAATCAGATTGATGACTGCCTTAATTGTCATCATAAAACCTTCAGCCAGCAACAGATGGAAGCAGATACAGAGATCTACAGCGAAGCACCGAATTGAGCTACCGGAGACCAGCCCAAGAGCAGGAGGAGCAATAATATGAGTAAAGGGGTCAAGACTATGATGGTGATACGCACAGAAACAGCTGACCTAAGCTAGTGAGAGCTCACTAACTCTGGACTGATAGCAGGGTAACCTACACAGGACCAAACTAGGCCTACTGAGGGACAGCTGTGAGGCTTGGGCAGTCTATGGGGTCACTGGCAATGGGACCAGGATTCATCCCTAGTGCTTGAACTGGAGTCTTGGAGCACATTCTCTTTGGAGTGATACCTTGCTCAGCCTAGATATAGGTGGGAGGGCCTTGGTCTTGTCTCAAAGTCAAGTATCAGACTTTGTTGACTCCCAGTGGGAAACCTTATCCTTTCTGAGGAGTGGATGGGAGTTGTGTGAGGGGAAGGGTGGGACAGGAGAGGGAAGGGAGTGGAAGCAGGGATAGCTAAATAAAAGGAGAAAAGATTGTATTTAAAAATTCTTAATTAAAAAAAAGAAAAAAAAAGAACTGAGCAAGTGGACAAGACAAAGTGTCTGGGTTATTTGTTTTTTTTTTTTCTCCATTGCTCTGAAGTCCTAATTCACACCTAATCTTGAATTATTTTGGTAATCACGGCAGGAATTTTTAGTAGAACAATAGGAAAGGTTCTATTAAGTACTGTGAGGATCTGCTTGGTGGCACTTTCTGCTGGAATGAAGTGGGAGAGCTCCATCACCCATGCTCCAGCTGCACACTTAGAAGGTGAGCTCTGTAGAGCCTGTAACAGCAATGCACAGGAGGAAGACTTGGACCCAAACTGCTGTTTCACTGAGACTCCTTAGGTGTGTACTCAGAATGACAAAAGGTCAAATAACCATTGACCCCCCAAGTCATTTCCTAGTAACACTTCATTCATCCAACGCTCTTCTAATCTCCTGAGCCCAATAGGTTCTCCACACATGGTTTTGAGAAATGTCTTCCGTTGCTGCTCTATAGACTAAATACGTTGACATTCTTCCAGTGTCCCAAGCAGGCACACAGACTGCATAGTCCTTAAACTTACTTTTCATATCATATACCAAAGTATACCTTCTGTTGCTCAACAAAGTGAGGAGCATTTGTTATCTGTTTATAAGAATGAACCATGAACTAATCACTGTTTGAACAGGGAAGGTTAAGTCTTGAGAAGTTGAAACCAATACTCCAGAGTACACCTGTGACACTGGTACCCACAGCCCTGTGATGGTGTGAATTTTGTTGCAAATCTAGTTCTTATCAGTACACTAGGGAGTTGGCCTTCAATATATCTCTGGATAAGCCAGTGACAGACCCAGACAGAACCATGGCCCGTCTGCTTATTGGTCTGAGAAGAACAGGACTGTCCTTAGGAAATATCCATGAGTCTCTCCCAGATGCAGAAGACTTTGAAGAGCAAGAGGTGGATTCTTAGTGACCTTATCAACTGTGCAGTGGAGAAATTAGCTTTTTCTTAGTGTTTCTTAGTGTTTTGCAAGCACAGCGAAGACCCAAAGTTTTGCATCAGAGTCTTTTAGAGCTGTGGTAACAAGTCAAAGCAATGTGATGGCATTTGTGACAGCACTAACTCATTATGACATATTTATGATAGAGTCAAAATCACTAAACAGTCAAATCAATTTTAAAAAAAGATTTATTTAACCCTCCCCCTCCCCCTACCACCTCCAGCTAGAGAAGGAGCTGACCTCTCCTTTATCAGTTGCAACACTTGGGAAAGTGGGTCTTGCCCCTTGTCTGGGCAGCACAGCAGAGTTAAAACCCTGTTGAGCCGGCAGGGGTGGACTGGCCCAAGAAATATGAGCATGGGAGATCTGATCCCACTCCTCATCTACCATAGGGCAGCATAGGTAGGGGAAGAGATGCCCCTCCTCTCTGTGCCTGAAGCGGTGGGTGAGCTGGCCCTGGGGGCATAAGGGCAGGAGAGCTGCCGCATCCCTCACCAGATGTGGCACTTGATGAACAGGCCCTGTATCTGGCCCAGGCAACTGTGTTGGCAGAGATGAGGGTGAGCCCGCCCTGAAGCTGTGAGTGTGCGAGAGCTCCTCACTACTTGTCTGTCATCCAGAGGTGTAGGTGGGTGCCGGCCTTACGCAGCACTCCTGAAAGTGGACCCTGCACCTCACCTGGACAGCACAGTAGAGATGACCCTATTGATGGGATGTAGGTGAACTGCCACAAGAAGTTGAGTGTGGGAAATCTGACCCCACCCTACATCTGCCATATAGTGGTGTGCACAGGGGAGAAATGCCCTCCTCACCCTCACCACCTGTGACAGGTGAGAGAACTGGCCCTGAGGTTATAAGAGTGGGAGAGCTGCCCCTGTCCCTCAGCAGCAGCCCTGGGGACACTGGTCCCTGAACCTTACCTCGGCAACACAAAAGAACTGGTCCTGATGGTGTGGGTGTGGGAGAAACAACCCTGAGGACTGAAAGCAGGAGAACTGGCCCCATTCCTTGATCATTGCTGCAAGGGGTAAACTAACCAGGTGATACTGGAGTAGTAAGGAGAGGTTATAGGCTGAGCAACCCAGCAACTACCCAGGCCCAGAACCAGGGTTATGAGTTGGCCCACCCTAACATCCACCCCATCTGTGATCTGCTGGAGCATGCGCACGGACAGGTCCTGCAGACCCAAAGCTGCAGGTTCTGCACAACACAGGGCAACAGTAGGATAATCAAGAGGAGTCTCAGTGAGAGTCCAGCATTGATAGTATAGCAGAAACCAGAGGCCTCGAGCCAGACCAATGACATTTCGCCATGACACTTACAAGTAAAGATAGACGGATAAAGGGCTTAACGTGTGAACTGTGTCACACTACAGCTTCCATGATGAGAATAAGTTTTCCTCTTTATTTTTTCCCTTGAATTTTATTTTATTTTGGGCGAGGTAGCAAGGGCAGAAGGTGGATTTGAAGGGACAGGGAAATCAGCAAGATGGAGATGCATGATGTGAGAGACACAAAGAATAAATAAAAAGGAAGTTTAAAAAAGACTTACTTAAGCACATTTGACTCTGTTAATTGCCATTATTATAAACCGTAGTGAATAGGGTATATTCTAAATAAATATATAAAGTACAGATATAAAATATTTAAAAATAAAGTTTACTCTTATCCAGTTGTAATGTATATAGTATTTACACTATGAAAAAAGCTCAATATAAAATTAATCTTTGGTAAAAGCACGATGGATTTTAGAATAGGATGATTGGATGTAATAATTCAACCAGAAAAGGTTATTGGGGCACAGCTAGACGAGAATGCAACTATTTGTTCACTCACTCCTTACTGGGCATCTCTCTGATGCATTGCAGTCCCCTTGATGGAGGCGAAAGAGAAGAACAACAGACAGAGCATAGGTGGAAAGGACAAAATAACTCTATACTGAGGCGGTTAAAGTCTCGTCCCTGAGGGTAGTGTGAACATGATGCAGGTAGCGAGCAGTTAGTTCCACTTGGGATAAGATTCGGGAACTTTCAGACAAAACTTTCCTTTAGACATTGATTCACACATACCATATTTTAAGAGATTTTCTTTCTACTTGGGACAGGCGCGTGCACGTCACAGGGTCATATAGCTGTCAGAAGGTACAATTTGCAGGGGTCAGCCTGCTCCTTTCACTATGGAGATCCCCAAATCAAACTTAGGGAGTCAAGTTTAATGACCCATTCATTCCTTTACCTACTGGACCAAGTTACTGGCCTGCATGTTGTATTTACATAAATGATAATTCAAATTATTTTGTTTCTACTTCAAAACAAGCCAACTAGATAGATGAAAGACTGATACTTCATTTTACATGTGAAAAAAATTAAGACTCTAAAATCTCAAATTTCATTTATACTTTCTCCTATTGGGACAGTGAGAAACTCAGAGAGCTAATAAACATTTTCCAATATGAAACTCTAATTTGTTAGAAGGCAGCAATGGTTTATAGGTTTGTTGATGTGTTCAAATTTTAATTTCTTCTCTTAGTTACTCAATTGTTATCTCCTATTCAACCACACTTCACTTATTCCTTCATTATTAGTCTAACAGATCCTATCTTAATGAAATGATCATGGTAAGTCTAACGTGGATGGACAGACTGTCATAAAATTATTGCCACAGAATGGTTCTACTCTTTGAGGAGAAATGTATATACAAAGAGTAACAGAAAAGTCACTGCAGTTATAAGCGAAGGGCTGGCAACTTCCATGAGCAGAAACTAAATGCTGATGTACCTCTGGTCTCCTGTGTGGGGAAAACACGCAAGGAATCCTAAAGTTAAATAGATTTTTGCAACTGTTCAGACCCCAGGTATCACACCACTATTGCTTTAACTTTTATGGTATGGACTACACAGCCCAATGCATAGGGACCCCTATCTGTGTCTTTATCTTTTTCATGCACATTGCTGGAAGCCCCCAGAGCCACCAAGTATTTTGATATTAGTCTTTGGTTTCTCTGGAAAAGTAGCATTTCATTATTGTGATGGCAAAAGTGCTCTTGGTTTTCTTGAAAACAAGATTGCTTTCTGTCTCCAAAGAAAAGTTAACAAAGTTAAGTTCTAGGTATGACCCCAAATGGTGTTGGCAGGTACTAGCTTAATAATGTAGTTTAAACTTCTTAGCAGTGATCCTAGGACTTTAAGCACACACCTCACATCCCTCGGTTAATCTCACCCTCTTCTGGTACATGGCTATCCATACTTCCAGCACTAGATGACATACCATTTGTGTCTTTGCCAGAATTATATCTTGGCCCTAAAAAGCATCTTGAGAAGTCTCCTACTAATCTCCTTTGTCTTAATGGAGTAGATGACAGGATTTAACATGGGAGGCACAAAGAGATAGAGGACAGACATGAGGATATGGACCGCATGAGGTAAGGCAGCCCCAAAATGATGTACAATGGACACACTGACCATGGGCACAGAGAAGATGAGCACAGCCAAGATGTGGGACACACATGTGTTGAGTGTCTTCAGGCGCTCCTCCAGAGATGTAATGGCCAACACTGATCGAAGGATAAGCACATAAGAGATGAGGATGAGTGCCGAATCCAGGCCAAAGGTGAGCAGCACAATGGTCAACCCATAGTGGCTGTTGAGGGAAACATCCGTACATGCCAGCTTAATCATATCCACATGTAGGCAGTAAGTGTGGGAGAGGATGTTCTGACGGTGGCAGAAGGGAAGTCTGTGCAAAAGTACTGGGAAGATCACAGTGAGAACAAAACTGCGGATGACTGTTCCCAAGCCCATTGCCACAATTCAGGCATTGGTGAGCACTGTAGCATAGCGCAGTGGATTGCATATGGCTACATAGCGATCAAAGCTCATGACTAGAAGAATGCCAGACTCTGTCCAAGAAAAAAGATGTATAGAAAACATCTGGGCCAAGCATGCATTAAAGGCGATCACTCGGGCATGGAAACAAAGGGCAGCCAGAACAGTAGGCAGAGTGGAAAGAGACACACCTATGTCATTCACAGACAGCAGGGACATGAAGTAGTACATGGGCTGGTGCAAGCTCTGCTCCTCCTTGACAATGAGGAGGATCAACCAATTGCCTACGATGGAGATGGCATAGAATAAAACGAAAGGGAGGGACAGCCAGACCTCCATGGCTTCCATTCCTGGAAAGCCCGTCAGAGTAAAGCTGGGAGCCTTAGAGGCATTGATCCTGAAGTTGCCCATGAGAGGACAGGGTGGTTTGTCATCAGTCAGATCTGTGTTCCATGCAAGCTACACCATGTGTCCAGTCCTGCCATGATCCCTGCGGAGGGAAAGACAGCGTGCAGGGATTTTCATGACTGCACACGCATGACCTCTGAAGTCAACTGAGCTAACGAGTCAGGAAACTCTAGCCGTGAGGAGAGATTTCTTTCTCAGGCTCTTTCAGGAAAATGAACTGCAGTCTTTCCAAGGGAGTTGACCACCTCCTTCAGCCTCTTAGTAGCTCCCTGAATATGGTCTTTACAGCCATTCAGTCAGCGCCTTCCATATGCTTCACACTTCATAACCACGACCTAAGCTGATTTACTGGAAATTATATTTCCATCCTGAAAAATAAGGAAATAGGTGTACAAGTAAAGGAAATAAATCACCCCAGGGATCTTGCTAAGGAATCTACGTGGCTATAACTTCAATTCTAACCCACTACAATCCCCAGTATTTTCCTATCAATTGATAAAAAAATCACATGCTTTCATATTCATGACATACCATTGCTGTTCCTCTATTAGAATATCAGATTTCCTTAGGTGTAGAAGCTAATAAATGCTACCCAACACCAGCCCAGTGAGATCATGAGAGTGACAAGCCTTTCATTTTACATCCTTCTCCTTTGTTTTCTTATATATGCTTTAGAACCACCCCATTTGAGAAAGAAACACACTTAACAAAATTTTGTAACATTTCTATGGCAAACCTACAAACCTTTGGGGGTCTGATCAATTTCTGTGTTTCACAGGTAATCATTAACACGCACACACACATCCATCATTGAACAACATACAGTTTCCATATTTACTATTCTATACAACCCTCAGGAAAGATAGTTTTCTGTGGCAGAAGTATTGTATCAGGAAATATTAATACTAAATATCAGGAGAAAATTGCCTGTTGGAGGACAAGAATTTTGAAAAGAGTCCCAAGGATCCATGAATGAAGGGCAAGTTTGCTGGGAAACAGCATTAGTTTTGACGAGATAGGAAAGACAAACCAGAAACACTCAGAGAAACCTTTAGAGTGTGATGAACCCCTGGTGGCACCACACAAAGAAAGAATACTGCTGGTTTAGGGGAGACTGTCCCAAGGTGAATAGACTTCTTGAACACCCTAGTCTCATTCCACCATGAAATATATTCCATGGTAAGGAAATCTAAAATTGTCTTAATAGAAGCCTGCTTCTGCAGAGAAAGAATAGCACTCATATCTGATCCTGTTGTAACCAGAGATTATACAGAGGCTTCACTTCAGTAGGCCTGCTGATGCCAGCGTCATTTCTGCTTCCTAGTAATTTTCCATGTATTGACACCAAGGAACAAAATAAGAGTGAAGAAAGAAGTGACAAAGAGTTAGAAGGACAAAAGTATAAAAAGAGGAGGAAAGGCTGAAATCAAATGGCTTTGTTTGATTGCTCAGTGCGCTGCTTGTTTCTTCAAGACTGGGTTTCTCTGTGTAGCCCTGACTGTCCTGGAACTCTCGCTGTAGACCAGGTTGTCTTCAAACTCACAAAGATCCACATGCCTCTGCCTACAAAGTACTGGGCTTAAAGGAGTGTGCCACCACCACCAAGAAAAAAATGTTTTCTGTTTTTGTTTTTGTTTAAAGAGGAAATAATATGAAATGGTAAAGGTCAAATGAGGAAAAGCAAAATGAGAGAAGAAATATTAGAAAGACAACAGCATCAACACTGAATAAGGATTAAGAGAACGACAAATAAAACCACACACAGCTACAAGGAGCTACCTCAGCCTGCCTCACGCTCTTGGCGACCTGTGATGGGGCCTGGTGAAAAATACAGAAGAACCCATCCATATTCATGCTGAATCTCTCAGGAGCCACTTCTCAACTTCTGAGCAATGGAGGGCCTACAACAAGACCTAATAGTCTTCAGCCAAACACTGCTGGGAATAGGTTCTTCACCACAAGATTCTGCTGTTTACTACCTGCTGTCTATTCCCGTGTGTGCTTCAAATTTCTGCGCAGAGAACATGACAAAAGTCCCTCTGCTCCCAGCCAAACAGAGCTTGCATGCACCTCTTGTTTGTCCTCATGCCTGCTGGAGTCCTGAAAACAATGTGTCAAGACAGAGTCGGAGTACCAAAGAGTCCAACACTAGTAAATGATAATATACAAATATAATTCATTCTTCCTTACCTCCAGATAGACAGAGCCCTTCCCCGCAAGCCTAGTTCCACTTTAAGACCCCTTTCCAGGTAAGGAACAGAAACTGTACTATAAGGCTAGCTAATCTCATAAACAGTAGAAACAAATGCTTCTCAATGATGCTCTGAGTATTTGGTGTCCTCTGAACCCCATCAAAGCTTAAGGGCATTGCCTTATTTAATCTTCACAGACAAGGACCTCCCACTTCACACATGAGAAAACTGGAGGCTCAGAAAGTCAAAGCACACTCCTAATTATTAGTACCAAATGGCAAGGCTGCTTTCAAACACAGACCATTCCATTAATCTCTTACAATTATTATAGCACATAGCAGACAGACATGATAATGCAAACCTGTAATCATGGCATGGGGAGACTTAGACAAAAGGATTATAAACTGGAGACAACTCTGGTTGAGTCTAAGGCCTTGGCTAGCATGAGAGAAACGTAGCCATACTCTGCCCCCATAAATAACTAATCCAGTGCTATTTCATTTTGTGTCTTCTAGTTACACTCAGTTTTCTGCAAATGACCAGAATTTACCCTCCTCCAAAGCTGAGTAAGTATACTATTGTACATGTATGGTAAATATTTTATTTTTCATTTAGCAGCTTGTGGGGACCTGGGCTGATTTCACACCTTAATTGCTATAAAGAGTGCTGAAACATGTGAGAGACTGCATGTGTCTCCTTGTTACGCAGACGTCGTTCTTTTGGAAATATACCTAGATAAGGATCATAGGGTGGACTTATTTTTAGAAATTTACAACTATGTGAGTACCAGTAATAGACCTGCTAGTTCATATTCCTATCAGGAGTTATGAGTACCTCCTTATCCCTAAACTCATCAGTATCTGTTGTAGGAGGATTTTTATTAATTCTTTGAGGGTTTCATGGGGAGGCCCAAAAATGTGAGCCTATTTCTACCTTGTCTAATGGTAGAGTTTGGAGGTTCCTCAGAATTGATGACAGCAATCAGGGTTGCACATCCTGACTCAAGATGTGATTACTTGGTTCTTTTGACATTAAAATGGCTCATACAGGTAGATCCATCCCACCCTGACAGATGGTCAGGATATGCAAGCATACTTCTGCTCTTGCTTTTGTAATAGGGGAGTGGTGGTTTTCAGGATACTTGGTCTAGGGTAGGTTCACTGCCTAAACAACAGAATGCTAATGACTTGATGTCTTAAAGTGTTAAAGCAATTAACTGTTTGAGTAGTCCTTTGTATTGTGCTAAAGAAGTCTTTTGTTGCTTTCTTCCCCCCATTTTGTTTTGGGGGTATAAAAGACTATGGGAAATTAAACACTGGTGATTTCAGTATTCACTGGAACTCCCTCCCGGTAGTATTCCATATTTCTGTTTTATTATTTTTACTCGTTTCGTCGCATTCTTTACTGTATCCTCTGATCCCCATGCTCCTATCCTGGCAAGTGGTATTTTTGTCAAGGCTGGTCCCTGACAGTTTCACAGCAATGCGTTTTGATCATATTCAACTCTTTCCAGATCCACACTCCCTTCCATATTGACCTATTTTGTGTCCTTTTTATCTTGGATGTGTGGTCTTCACTGAAGAGTGGATGACTTAGCAGGGGCTACACCTTAGAGAACATATGTCTCCCTCTCCCAGCAGCTAACGAATGTCAATAGCTCCATGACTAGGGGTAGGATTTTGTGTTCAACTTCTCTCTCCATGCTGAGATTTGGTCTAATTAGGGCTTCAGATTTTTACAGCTGTTGCAACTTGTGTGCGTTTATATGTGCAGCCGCCCTCCTGGATCTAGAAAGTAATCTGTAGTCTTCCCCTCCTCTGTCTGCTACACTCTTTCCACACCTTTTCTACAGTAGATCTCTGAGTCTTGGGAGAGATGGGAGATATATATGGTCCCTTCAGAGCAGACCATTCCGCAGGCTCTGATTCTCTGCTCTCTGGCTAGCTGTGGGTCTCTATAATAATTTCCATCCATATCTTTGATGAGGGTTGAGCAGTGTATTGATTTATGGATATAATGATATAATTAAGAGTCTATTTAATAGCATGTTTATATAAGTAGGGTAATAGTAGGAAATTTCCCTCTAGAACCTATGACCTGTCTAGTCACAAGTTCTTAGCCTGATAATGGTACCAGATATGGTTTCATTTTGTGAATGGAATTTAAGTCCAATCAGAGAATGTTTGCTTACTCCCAAGATGTTTGTGATTCTAATACACTGTGGACTCGTCTTATCTTTTATTTTGTTAAAAAAATAAAAAAATCAAACTACGTCTTTATATTGTCTTTATAAAAGAGATAAAGAGGACTCATCGTTTCAGGGTGCTGGGCAGGTATTGAACATTGCTAAAAACAAATTATTAAGTGCTATTGAAATTAACATCAATTTTAATAATAATATTTTATTGTAAGTGTTCTTCTGATGTTTAATTTTCTTTGACTAAGCAAAAATATTCAGAGAAATATGGGGAAATTTGACTCCCTAAGTGACAGCTTTTGGACCCTTCCTTGGTGCACTGCTTCCACAAACAGACACCTATCAGTCAAATAGCCAGCCAGGTAATCAATATGCTGTGTGTGTGTGTGTGTGTGTGTGTGT
>LOEQ01005653.1:41821-53994 GCA_001685075.1 Bramus lutescens
GAAGAAGAAGAAGAAGAAGAAGAAGAAGAAGAAGAAGAAGAAGAAGAGTACTTTCTTGAGTCCTGTCTCGGAATGGACAGGCAACATAGCAGAGATCCCACAGTGCTGCCTGACTGAAGGTGTTGCAAGCATTGGTCTGGGGTTAGAACCTTTAATCCCATTACTCAGCTTTTTTCTTCAATTCCAAAAGCTGTATGAGTTAGGCAAATTAAAAGTTGCCACTCTCCATTCAGAAAGAATTAAAAACCTCAGCAAGGTTGTAGGGTTCATCTGATGCCTAAAATCAAAGGAATAGATGAACTGAGGCTGGAATTCCATTACTGCATATGTCAAGATGACTCAGAGATTTGAAATTAGCCATACAAAATTCATATGTCTGAAATAAGGTTCAAATTTCTTGATACCCAACAAAAAGATATCTGTGGTTATATGATGCATCAGTGAATAACGATACATGCAATACACACTATCCTTCTGCAACAAGAACATCTCATTCTTTAGGATATCTTTGTCACTGGCAACACCAGGCTTATCCACTACCTCTCTACTATTAGCATTTGGTGTGCTACCTGGTCATCCCATCTAGCCATTGCCCTGGTGAGTTTGCAGGGCCGTGCACAAAGGCATTCACCACCACTAACTGCTATTACTCTATTCACATAAATCTTTCAGGCTGAGCACAGAATTCTGGTGAACCATAGTAACTGGGCACTCAAGAAAACTCAGAATGAAAAAAAAAATAACAGAAGCAAGGAAAGAAGACAGACCAAGACCAGGACAGAGAATAAAGAACAGACAAGGAGTTAATTTCCACTTCCCTTCAAAAGTTACTGTAATTTTTTCCGCACTCAATTCTTTCCTCATTTATCAACTTCTCATTTTCTTTCTCCCTCAAGAGGTACACAGCAGGTCCCCTCAAAGGAGGACACAAAGTCTTTACTCCTGAGCATTACAGAATGAATCAATAAATAACCTCACTTAATGAGCCATGTGACCAAAGCACAGTAGAATACAGGCTGAGCAGAAGACATTCAGAGAATTCAGAAAACTTTAAAAGGGCCAGACAATTCATCAAGAATAACACTGAGTCTCCTCACTCTCTCAAGCCACACCCATCTGATTTTGCAAGGACACCCACCTTCCACTCCAGCTAAGCTTCAAACACAGGTACACACCTGCCCAAACCACTGTAGTTCTTTTTTCTCTTCCAACAACTCTGCACTTCTGTAATACATCTCAGAGTGGCTGTGAGCCCACACAGGACTCCTCTGCAGGGATCAATACTCCATCAAAATGGATGCCTCCTGCACAGGTATGTTTCTAAAATCAGATTCCAAAGCAAAACTGTGTTTTATTTAAAGAAAGAAAGAAAAGCCTCTCAGGGTTACAGAACTGGTGGTGTCTGAGTTTGACTAAACTGTGTTTGTCTAAGCAAGATCTCAAAACTCAGTCACAAGAGTGATTCCAAAACAGCTGGGGCACATTTGGAAGAGGCTGCAGCTGTGAAACCAAGTGAGACACTAGCTCAATAATGCTTTCACACTGCCACTTGAAAGAAGGAAACAAACTGTGTTTGTACTCTGTCCCCATCCTCTCAGGCACAGATTCTGACAGAGTAGCAGATTTCTCGCAACAATAGTTGGAAATCCTGCACAGGTATAACACTGGGCCAAAAAGAGGGAGAGGGAGTGTGTAGTGGTTCCAGCTTGCCAGATTCTACCATGACAGACCAGTACCAGGGTGAGCCAAAACCACCCAGTGTTATCTCTGGAAATCTCAGTGCAAGTAGGAAGGGGGTCCAAAGTTCAGACACTGAGTAAAGGTATAACATTAGGAAGCGACAAGGAATAAAATGGTTTCTTTGGAAGTGATAAAAAATTAAATATTGACATTGGGTGAAAAGTCCCAACTCAGAATCTGGATATATAAAACCAAGTTTAAGTCCTACAAGTAACATTGAGTCCACATCAAATAGGCAAGAGTTTAAAGACGGCTAAGCAGCATAATTAGACAGAAGTTCCCTGGAATGTTAACTGAAATAAGAAAAAATATATAGCAGGAGAAATAAAGACACTACAAATGATGTGGGTGGGGATATGCGTGAGGAAAAGTAAGAAAAATCCATCCAAGGGAACAGGCTAAAAGCCTCTAGATAATACACAAGACTTTTCACAACATGAGTCAGGAAGTATTCGTTTAGGAACATAAACACATACCTTGTGCTGAATGTAAGAGTAGCATTGATGAATAATAGAGGAAATATCATAGGCTTCAAGGGATTCTTGAGCAAGTGACAGACCATTTTCTCAGCCTACAAATATGTGAATGAGCCTGATACATAATATTACAGGGCAGGCATGCCGTCACTCCTTGGATAGAGCCCTTCATGTGCCAAGACAGACGTCAGCCTCCAACGTAAGTGACAGTCTCCCAGTCACTTTCTTCATGACTGGGATCCCAGGGCTGGAGTTTGCCCACTCCTGGATTGCCATCCCTTTCTGTGTCATGTATCTGGTAGCACTGCTTGGTAATGCTGCCCTCGTCCTTGTCATTGGGACAGAGAGTACGCTTCATGCACCCATGTACCTCTTCCTCTGCCTTCTCTCACTCACTGACCTGGCTATCAGCTCTACCACTGTACCTAAAATGCTGGCCATTCTGTGGCTCCATGCTAATGAGATTTCCTTTGGTGAATGCCTAGCCCAGATGTTTTGTGTCCACTCCATCTATGCTCTAGAGTCCTCAGTTCTCCTTGCCATGTCCTTTGATCAATATGTGGCTATCTGCAACCCACTAAGATATACAACCATTCTCAATCATACTGTCATAGGCCGAATTGTCTTTGCTGGGATAGTCCGTAGTGTAGTTATTGTGTCCCCCTTCATCTTTTTGCTGAAGCGACTGCCCTACTGTGGTCACCATGTCATGGCTCACACATACTGTGAACATATGGGTGTTGCTAGGCTTGCCTGTGCCAACATCACTGTCAACATTGTCTACGGGCTGACTGTGGCTCTGCTGGCCATGGGCCTGGACTCAGTTCTCATTGCTGTCTCCTATGGCTTCATCCTCCGGGCTGTCTTTCGTCTTCCATCCCGTGATGCTCAACACAAGGCTCTGAGTACCTGTGGCTCTCACTTTGGTATCATTCTGGTTTTCTATATACCTGCCTTCTTCTCCTTCCTCACCCACCACTTTGGTCACAACCGAGTTCCCAAGCATGTACACATCTTCCTGGCTAACCTCTATGTGCTGGTGCCTCCTGTGCTCAATCCCATTATCTACGGAGCGAGAACCAAGGAGATCCGGAGTCGATTTGTAAGACTGTTTCGCCTGGGAAAGGACTTGGTATGAAGTGTGAGCAGAGGTTGGAAACAAAAATAAAATATTCTGGATATTATATCATCAGATCTCTGGAAGGAAGAAGATAGACCAGATGAAGTGGAGACGATGCTTTCGTTAAACAGATCATTTTTTCACTGGGGTTTTGAAGGAATTCTGAATTGTCCAGAAGAATGATGTTTTCACTCTTCTCTCTAAAGTAATGTCCTGGCTAGCTTTATGTCAACTTGACACAAGTTATACGAAAGGAAGGAACCTCAGTTAAGGAAAAGCCTTCAAAAGATCCAGCTTTCTTAATCTGTGACTGATGAGGGAGGGAACAGACCATTGAGGGTGGTGCCACCCCTGGGCTGATGGTCCTGGGTTAACAAGTTAAGGGGATCAAGCCCGTATGTGCACCCCTTCCCTTCATGGCCTCTCCATCAGTTCCTGCCCTACCAGAGTTCCTGCCCTCGCTGCTGTTGATAATGGACTGTTATATGGAACCGTGAGTGAAATTAACCTTTTCCTCCCTGAGTGGCTTTGGTCTTGGTGTTTCATCGTAGAAATAGTAACCCTAACTAAGTGACTACTGCTTACTAAAGAAGGCAGCTACCAGCCTTATGAAAAGACTGGGATTTGTGAAAGGAACACTCTCCTGTGAGTTCAAGTGGAAAATAAAAACAAGTTTAGAATGATTTTGAATCTGAGTTCTGCCACTTCACCCCTTCAGAGAGCAATTACAGTCCAAAGTGTCCAATCAGAGTGCCTGAACTTAAACTTTTCTACATGCTGATTGTGTAGCTGTGGACATGACGCTCAGTGCCTATGTGCATTAGTTTGGCCAGTTATTAAATGGAGGTATCAGCATCTGACTCATATTAGGGTATGAAATGTATATGTCAATAATTGTAGGAAATTTTTTAGGGTATTACTTGTAAAGGTTCAATAAACAGATAAAATTAAGAAGTTTTACTGCTTCTCTAAACATTAGTAGGAACTTCTTTACCTCTTTTTTAACATTATTGTATTCCACAGAGTTATTGTGGTAACTACATTATAGAACAAATATGTAGTATGTAAATGATGTTTAAGGTGTAATTGATGCCTAATAAAACTAAATATCTCCCATTGTTCCTCCAGTCTTCTGGTTTGAGATCTAGTTCATTTCAGCCCTAAAGTTGCCCCTTATTAAAAGTCCAGGGAGCTGAGTCAGACTCAATAAGTAATCTCAGTTCTAAAACTTACAGGTTCACCTACACTGTTCAAACAAGATGACAGCTAATATTTGCATTTCAAAATAAGATGACACAATTCAGGAAAACACCTAAGGTTCCACATTGACGTAGACAGTATCCTGTTTATTATCTAGTCTTTTGTGATAAAAATTAATATAAGCTCTGGAACCTGATGACCGGAAGCTTAAATCTCAGCTGCTTGATCTTCTTACTGCATGATTCGGGACATCCCATTTAACAAACCCCACCTCAGTAAATGCTTATTGTGGTATCTGAAACAAAGCAAGTAATGGATTCAGTTAACACTGCTTAAGTTAGTGAAGATCTACATGTTTCCAGTATCCCATCCCTAAACAGAAATCATCTCCAATTGGCATCTACTTTCAAAGGAAACATTCATTTTCTTCAGTGGAAGGTTATGGGCTACATAAACCACACTTAAGAGTAGGCCACATGCTCAGCAGTACATGGCAACATAGAGAAAACTCAGTGGTGGTTTTGTAAATGTTTTTGTATCATAATGTTTGTTTCTGCTTTTTTTAATCTGTCTAGTGTTTTGCTTGAGTATTATGTTTCTGATTTTGTGTTATGGGTTATGGTCTTGGATGTCTGTGTGTGTTATGTTTTTCCATTTTTTAAAATTCTGGTTTGTTTGTTCTGCTTGTTTATTTTCTAAAGAAAGAGAGGAAGAAGGTGTGGGGCTGCATACGAGAAAAGGTGGGGAGGATCTGGGAGGGTGAACTGAGACCAAAATTTATTGCATGAATTTTAAATAAATTTTTGAAGATCTTTTAAAAAAAAGATCTGTGTGTTTCACAGATTTGTATGACATTCCAAAATAATATAATGGCTATTTCTTTGATGCTTTGTTATTATTCAAAATTGTATCACAGCAGTTTAATCTGTGCTTGATACAGAATCAATAATATGCTAATACTGTGGCAGAATTGTTACAAAGTGCTGTGTGCATAATAATCTTTGATAACTCAATAAATAAATGGTATGTTCAATATGTTACTGTGATGAGCAATTTAAAAGCGTGCCTAGCACATAGACTGGTACTGAGACACGTCTGAGTGACTCAACTCTTGTTTCTAGTCCACTGAGCCTGCTTATCCACAGATTCAAGACAGAGATAAAGAATTGTTTTCAGCCAGCAAGGCAATTGAGGGCTAGTTCTCACAATGTTCCCAAGTGAAACTCGAAGACAAGTGTCAGCTCTCAGCATAAAGAGTAGCATGCTAAGCTGTAAATACAAGTCCACATACCAGGAGCCACCAGGAGCCAGGGCTTCATGTCTTGGTACAGGAAGGTCAAAGGAGAAGATCAAAATGTGGAGAAGAGATAGTAAGAGAAAAGGGCAGAGCAGAAAAGAGACAGAGAGGACTGGTGAAAAGGCTTAGGGAAACAGAAATGTGAATGTCTAGGATGCCTCAAAAGCAAGGTGGAGATCTACAGCAGTGATGGAGTGGTCCTAGTCAGTGTGACGAAAGTAACAGGGAGTGGACTTCCCTCCCAGGGACCACAACCCACTGTTCACAACAACCTTCCTCAAAACTAGGTTTCTATGGGTGAAGAAATCCAAATACTGAGGCTAGACAAAGTTCTCCATTCCCAGAGCACAAGCAACTGTTTCAGCCTGCTGAGTAAGCCAGGCCAGGCTAGAGTCTTAGACACCTTGAGAAGTCCCTACTCTTACATAAGAATCAAAGAAGTTGGTTTGCCATAAACCTAAACTGGGACCCTATATTACTGAATGTGCTTGTTTCTTTTTCTTTTAAGTCTTTTCTAGAATCAGTTCTCAGTGATTCATCCCTCTTGAGAAACCAAAATTCTTCTTCAATTTGTATCAATGCCATAGTCCATCTTTTTTTAACTTTCTTTTTATAAACCCTTTGTGTCTTTCACACATGCATCTCTGTCCCATCTCCCGATCCCTTCATAACCATTGTCTGCCCTTACAACCTCCCCCACCCCAAATAAAATAAGATAAAACTTAAGAGAAAAAAAAGAAAAAGAGAGAGAAAACAAAGGAAAAAAATCAATCTTATCATGGAAGCTGTAGTGTGACACAGTGAGACACACAGCAAATGCTTTTATCCATACATCCTTACAGCAAATGCTTGTATCCACATATCCTTACAGCAAATGCTTTTATCCATACATCCTTACAGCAAATGCTTTTATCCATATATCCTTACTTGCAAGTTTTCATTGCAAAGCATCATCAGTCTTGTTCAAGACCTCTGGTTTTTGCTAAGCTGTTGATGCTGGCTCTCATTCAAATGCCTCTTGGTTATTCTGCTGTTGCCATGCATTGTGGAGATCCTGCAGCTTTGGGTCCTCAGGACCAGTCCCTTCATGTGCTCCAGTAGATCACAGATGGAGTGGATGTTGGGGTGGGCCAACACATAACTGTGGTTCTGAGTCTGGATAGTTGCAGGTTTGGTCAGCCTGCCAGGTCTTCCTTTTCCTCACCACCAGGGTGAGCTCCCCTTCATTGCCCTGGTTAACTCACCCCTTGCAGTGATGAACCAAGGGTGGGGCCAGTTCTGCTTTCCTGTCTTCAAGGTCGGTTCTTCCACATCTACACGTACAGACCAGCTCTACTGTGCTGCCTAGGCGTGGCATAGGGGCCACTCTCCACAGTGCTGCAGCTGATAAGGGGCAGGGCCAGCTCTCTCACTCTTGGAATCTCAGGGCCAGCTCTCAGATTGATGGGGTGATCTCTCCCCCACCCATGCTGCCACATGATAGACAAGTAATAGGGACAACTCTCCTATGCTCGCTCACCCACACCTTCACCAAGGGTTCTGGCTCACCATAGTCCATCTTTAAGCCTGCAACCCCAAGTCTACCTTTCTTTAGCCTACCCTCATCCCCTAGACACACACACACACACACACACACACACAGGCACCTACACACATCACAGTTTAGTATGTATATGCAAAATTTGAAAAAAAAAACCCAATCCTTCTCTTAGGTAGAAGGTTAGATACCAGCAGCCTTGGAAATAGACCTTTTATAAACAGTACCTGTTAAAACCAAGAAGTAAAACTGTCTGGCTCAGGTTATTGATCAAAGCAAAGAGATTCATATCGTTGATGCTGGGGGAAGACTCAATTATAAACTACTCAGAAGATCCTTAGATAATGTCTGCCCATTGGCTTTCTGAACAAAGATATGCCATTGTCACTAACCTTAAGAGGTAATCCCGGTGGACCCATCACTTGGACAGAGAAACTGTCTGCTCTGGGGACTACGAAAGAAAGCCTATTTACACAATACTTAACTTTATACTTCTCCACATGCTCTTGTGCTCTTTCCAATCTCAGCATTGAGAGCTCCCCCATTTTTAATAAGCTGCACTTATTTTCTATGATACACTCTGTATGTCTTCTCTAAATTCTTTTCATAGAGATTGTGATGATCACAAAGCAGAGCAAGATCTCAGTACCATTTTCCACTCACCCCAAGGAAACATCCTTATGACCCACCTCCTCCTCCCACTCAAGAGATATGGTATCCTATTCAGGTTTTATGTAAGCAATCATTATTAAGAATTCTATTTATTCTTGTTAGAAACATAGCCTTCTTGTCGTTGTGATTTGGGTTGTTTTCTGGGCTGTTGCTCTTTGAATAAGATTCTAAACTTCTGAAAATACGGAAAGATGCAGTCTGTTCCTCTGTGTCCCTTTTGCAGGCCTGATGATCCTTGCCATGAAGTAGCATAAAGTTAAGAACTAAGATTTAGGTGCCTACATCTCTGTTAATCACAAACTGTGTTACTTTTGGGACATAGTGAATCTTTTCCATGCGTGGTCGTTGCTTTATAACTCTATATAATTTGTCTTTTTCTATAAAAGGATCAGTATGGCCACTATGCTGAGAATAAAGATGATGGGCAGAGGAAAGGATGATTCCAAGAATTCTGTTTAAAATGTTAGTGTAATAACAATGGGAAGATTGTCAACATCCAAACAGTCACATGTCAAACCTAAACAGAGGGAGGCCATTAAAGTGGACAGACCTCTACACACACAGGTCTATGATAAAGTAATAACATAGGCCCCTAAAACGTTCACAGGCACATATGCTTGTAACCAAAATTTTTCACCAAGAACTTTCCGAGTGTAACTTTCTATATGAGTCACAAAGACCACTGTCCTCTACCGAACACTTACCTAGTAGTCTCCACTGATGGCATAACATCAGTTCTTGAGATAGTTCCTATAACCAATGTTTTCTTCATTGCAAAATAACTGTGTGATTCTCCTTGTTCTGCCTTTAAAGACACTTGGTTTTATTTGTGTTGATACAACCAAAATTTACAAAGGCAACTATATTACCCATTGCAGTGTTCTGCTATTATATATTAAACTAGTTTCTTTTGAAGAACTACCCTGTTATTTAATTTCACAGAAGTTAATTTGGACAGCACAGCAGCAATGAGACTGATTTTTTTTAAAAAATTGGTCAGATTCAAAGTCTATTTTTGAATCACTCCCAGAATCATTAGCAGATTAATGAGAGCAGGGAAGAGGATAAGCAGGAAGGAGGTTTGGGTGGGGCATAAAATAGTGAGAAGGAAGGTAGGAAGGAGATTGTGGTGGGGGCACCAAGGGTGCCTGTAATACTGTAAGGTATTTGGTTAGAAAAGATGGATTTGCTATTTTCCTTTTTTTTGATTCTTATTTCTTTATTACCTCCTCTTCTTCCTCCTCCTCCACCCTTTCTCTCCCTTCCTTCATTCTTTCCTGGAAAATGGGGAAAAAGACCTGAAAAGGGGTCAGATTTTCAGAAGCTCACTAATGGCTTCGTTATTTGTAACACATCACTGTGAAAGCTCTCACAGTTTGGCTATATTACTTTGAGATCCAGAAAAGAATCTAGGCTATCTTTATTCATCTGTCACATGGCAGCATGGGTAGGAGAGAGATGTCCTCCAACTCCCATAAATGCCTGAGGCCATTGGGAGGGCTGTCCTTGAAGTCATAAGAGCAGGAGAGCTGACTTTGTCACCCACCAGTTGCAACACTTGGAAAAACAGGCCCTGCACCTTCCCTGGGCAGCAAAATAGACTCATTACTGTTAGTGGTGTGGGTGAGCCATCTCCAAAGTTTGAGCATGAGAGAGCTGTCTTCATTACTCATCTTTCATGTGGCAACATGTGCTGTGGGAGCACATTCTGCTCCTTCAGCCAATAACCTTTAAGATATGAGCCCATGTGGATGTGGTCTCTTATACTGTAAATGCAGCGGTAACCATGTGCCTGCTCTCTTGCATCTGTCTCCCAGTTCTGGCTGCTAGACTTGTTCCTGTTCATGCAAAGGACTGCTGTCTAGGACTGTGATCTATAAGTTTTCTTCTTAAATAAATAACCCTTTATTCTGAACTGGCGTGGGATTGTTTTGTGACTTATGTTATCATCTGGTGCCCAAACTTTTGGTTTTAGAATCCCTAGGCTCTACTGCCCACTGCCAGCTCAGAGTGTGCCCAGCTAGGCAAGAGCCCTCCCTCAGCTGGCTGTAGCCTCTGTGCGGAACCTATATATCATATGGATATAGAATTTTCATGAAGCGGCGGCTTTTCTTGCTGCAGATCAGCTATGGTTCTTTATATTATATCATTACTCACCTCAGAGCAGCTTCCAGTCCCTGCATGCTAGCCCCACTGTCTGTGTCCCACCACATGCACACTGCATGGAAATTCAGATTGGACACAGGCTTTCCCGGGTACCTGCTGTTATCTTGTTATCCCTGCGCTCCTGTGGCTGCTGACTGATCAGGGCCCACTGTGGTACACACAGTTTGTGATTCATATTAGTAACTATTTTTTTGATCTAAGCATATCTTTCAGCATTTCACACTAAAATGAGATTCATACCAGTCATGTGACTCCAAGTGTGTTGCTGGGCCCAGCTGGGTTAGTTTTGTAAGTGGCTTGTGACACCTATTAGCAGGTCAAGGTTATTGTACCTAATCCAGCTAATTAAACCACAGGTAAGATTTAATAGCCTAAATATTGATCATAAGTTGCTAGTTTAAAAGGGCAATATTTCAGACAACCTAACTGTCCAATGTTTTAATAGCCTCTTTACTTACACCATGTACAAGGTTTTACAAGACTTATATGATGTCCCTTCTATATCACTATTTTTGATTCTGGGGATTAGTCTTGTCCTCAATATTCTTTTCTTAAAAATATAGTTTGACAATAGGAGCTAAAATGAGGCATTTTTAGGAATGGTACAGTCTTTACAGACTGATACCACACTTCTCAAGAAAGAGTTTGGAAATTTGAAGGTTACTACCACTTGAAGTAACAAAACTCAGTCAACAGAGGTACTTTTAGAAATGGTATAGACTGGTACCAAACTTCTCAAAAAAGAATTCAGAAATCTGAAGGAGTACACGAACAATTTAACTAACAAAACTCAGTCAACTGAGTTACTTTTAGAAGTGGTAGAGACTGGTACCAAGCTTCTCAAAAAAGCGGTAATTTATTTAAAGGAAGATTCAGCACTTAGGAGAAGGGAATAGCCGATTTGGCACATAGAACCCAATCAATGACATTGGGTACTGACACATTATTTGAGAGAATTCACACTGTTGAATGTATTAATCATACTCTGTCAAGGTGTATGACAGATTGACAGATAGAATGTCTCTCCAGAAAGGTAATATGCATGCTATAAAGATTATGTCCAAGGATGAGACATTATCTCTACTGGACAGACTTAATCCTTAATGAGGGCATTAGAGCAGGACACTGGACAGGAGATGCAGATATTACAAAAGGCAGTGGTAAACAGATTTGGAAAGAATGAGGAAATTATTGAATTTGATGACCAGGAACAAAAGGTAAAAAGGCAAAATTTAACCTTGTCAGTACATAATAATTTATGGGATAGCTTCCCCAGGGTTCTGCCTGCCTTTCCAGTAATAACATCAGAAAAAGTATCTGGCCCCAAGTACCAGCTGTTGGGATAACACCTGATTTAATAATTCATTTAAACAAAACCTTATATGGTGATAAAGATTTGAATAGTCCCAGAGAAGTAACAGCTGAAACAGAAAAGGAATTGACAATTGTTAAGGAGAAATTAAAGGAGGCACATGTGGATAGGATGAATCTAAATCTTAATTGTATTCTAGTTATATTGCCTTCTATAATTTCTCCTACAGGAATTTTAATGCAGGAAGGATGATATTATCTTAGAATGGATCTTTTTACCACATAAACCAAGTAAAAAATTAAAAACTTATGTGGTAAAGGTCTCTGAATTGATTATAAAAGGTAAGTAAACTGGCACTTTTTCAATTAGCAGGTATAGACCCAGCAGAGACTATACTGTCTTTTACTGCTGAAGAAATAAAAAAGTTATGGGAAGATAATGAACCCTGGCAAAGGGCTTGTGCTAATTTTGGGGGAGAAATTAATGGCAATTATCCCAAAAGCAATAGACTTAACCTTAAAAAGAGAACTTCTTGGATTCTTCCCCAAATTGTAAGTGATGCACCAATAACTGGAAACCATACATTTTATACTGATGCAAATAAATCAGGGAAGGCAGGTTACAAATCAGAAGAATTAAGTAAGGTGGAACAA
>LOEQ01005654.1:1036-12178 GCA_001685075.1 Bramus lutescens
TGGAACCGAAGTTCCAGACAGTTGTGGGTACTGTGAACTGAACCCAGGTCCTTTCTATAAGAGATGCTATTGCTCTTAACCTGGGTCATCTTGCATGTGGTGAGTTAGAAACACTTCTGGAAATTAGATGTATTTAACTGATTGTATCATAATCCTCTTCCCAAACACAGTACTGAGGGCACGGGGAACTTTTCATATAACAGGCGATACTATTTTAAATATGTTTCTGGCTCAGTCTCTTGTCCTTTCCTAACAACAAAAAGAAATATAACAAAACTAAAGGAAAGGTAAGTTTACTAATGAACTTTCATGTATGTGTTTCATAGCACTATAAAGTGACTGAATATGAAAACCATTGCCAAGAAGAATAATGGTACTTTTAAGCCACATAAAATATTTTGATGAAAAAAATTACAAATACATATATGGATATATTAAAGTTTTAATGTAAATCAACACAGGATTGTAACATAAAATTCATGATACAATAAACCCTGTATCATTTATTTCTGATGAAACACACAAACACTTTCTACTATACATTTATTTTCCCACCAACGCTAGAGATCACTGTCACCAAATACAATATGCTGTTGAGGCAGGGAGGGAATACTTCCTGTTTCACAGAACGCACACAGAATGTAATAAAGTACTTTTTGCTTTGTTGGAATAAGTAAAACAGAATAGCATTTCTTACATTGCCATCTCATTTATTTATTTAAATTTTATCATCTGTGCTGGAGATCAAACTCAGGAGTTTCACATTTCAAAGGCAAGTGTTCTACCCCTGAGCTACATTCCAATCAATCATACTTAAAATTATCATTCCTGGGCCATTAAGATGGCTCAGTGGGTAAAGGCACTTGCTGCTAAGCCTGGGGACCTCAGTTCAAATCCCAAGACCCACATGGCAGAAGGTGAGAACTAACTCATCAAAGTTTTCCTCTGACCTTCATATATACACAGACATACACAGAAAACAAATGAATCTAATTTTTAAGAATCTCATTCCTACTTAGTGATAAATATATTCACGTTTCACGTACAATTTATAAAAGAGCCGGAAGGCAATCTGTGTGCTATTTCTGTGTGCCTACATTTGGTATGCTGTCACTCGAAGGAAGGCCGCGCTTTTGGACTTACAGCAGCATCATCTGGGGATATCACAGAGAAGACTTGAAATTTTAGCATTGTTTTATATTTTGGTCGTTTAGATTAGGGTATGTTCATTTTATCAGAAAAAGTTGTAGAACTGACCTAAAGATCTCTACAAGCAATGATACTTGGAAGACAAGCTAGGTAAAGAGCACATTCCTGTGCTCAAAACTGTTTACTCCCACTAGTCTAAGTACAGCATGATTTTCTACTGCAGATCCAAATTTGCATGGTTATACATCAGTGAAAATATGCCCCACAGAAACATTAGAGAAGGGTTGTTAGTCTTAAAATGTCAAGAGCCACATTGTGTAAATGACTATACTTTGATTCATATAAACTGTTTACACCTTTCATCGGGGAAATTCCAAACTACGTGAGGCCTTAAAGCAGTCCCAGGAGAAAGGGAACACCATACGCTTCAATTGAGAAGTTCCCAGCTACCATGGGAGGCATGTGAGCAATGCCATCTGGCACCTCCGCCTACTCTCCGGAATCGCAGTGTGTATGATCAGACTGCATGAGAATGAACTTAACTCTCTAGCCTGCACTATTTAGTACCCAATCAAACGCCTGGATGCACCACCATATTCAAGCACTAACTTATGCTGGAATATGGAATGCTATAGGCACTCAGAAATCTTCTTTCTCTAAGAAGTAATTTTCCCTGCAAGATTACAAAATGGCTGCAGCTTCTGGATTATGTTTTTAAAATCTCATAAAATTAAAACTAGGATCATGGTTTAGAGGTAGATTAGAAATTATTATTCATTTAAATTATAGGGAAGACAGATAAATTCACACTGTAAGAGAATAATGTTGAAAAAAAAACCCATCTTGCCTATCAGTCTTCACCTTGTTTGGCTTTGGTTGACATTTTAAGTCAAAAGTCCATCAAGAGAATTACTGCCTTTCAACATTTTGTTTCTGGAAAAAAGCCTTTCCAAATTCATATGTGCTGATCATAATTGCACAAGCAGGAGCAATTTTGATTAATCGAGGAATTAGACCTGAAAAAAAGAATGGGGGAAATAAATTTTATTATTTTTGTTTGTTTGTTTTTCAAGACAGGGTTTCTCTGTAGTTTTGGAGCCTGTCCTGGAACTAGCTCTTGAAGACCAGGCTGGCCTCTAACTCACAAAGATTCACCTGCCTCTGCCTCTCAAGTACTGGGACTAAAGGCGTGCGCCACCAGCACACAGCTAATTTTACCTTATTTTTTATTTTATTAATTATTATTATTATTATTATTATTATTATTGTTTTTTCGAGACACGGTTTCTCTGTGGCTTTGGAGCCTGTCCTGGAACTAGCTCTTGTAGATCAGGCTTGCCTCAAACTCAAAGAGATCAGCCTGCCTCTGCCTCCCTAGTGCTGGGATTAAAGGCATGCACTACCACTGCCCAGCTTACCTTATTTCTTTAAAAATGCAGCATTTGGCTCATTACGAGCAAATTTAATGAATTACAATACCAAATTTCATTATCATAAATAGGTAGTAAAGAGCAGAACAAACTGCTTATTCCCAACTTCAAATTCAAATTGTTCTTATAACAATAAAGCTACTACTGAACATTAACATAACAATATTTAAGAGAAAATAAATATAAAATATTAAGTATCACTTCTTAGAAGTAAATACCAGAAGATCTAAAACTAATAATTGTGTTCAAAGACTATAAAGCAAGGTTTTTTACCTGTAAACAACCCAGAAAATCCATTTTCAGAAACAATGTTCTTCATTATAGCCCAGGTTGACAAATGCAAAGGCAAAGGAACTATAAACGTTAAAAGGAAAAAAAAAAACACCGTAAACACAACTTAACAATCTGTATTACAGATCTGTCCTGGTTCTTCCTCTATTGTGAAGAGACACCATGATGATGGCAATTGTTGTATAAAAAGACACTTAATTGGGCTTCCTTACAATTCTGGAGTTAGTCCATGATCATCACGGCAAGGAGCAGAGAGGCATGGTGCTGGAGAAGTAGCTGAGAGCTTTATTTACATCCTGATCCTCAGGCAGCAGGTAGAGGGGGAAACACTGGGCCAAAGCCCAACCCCACTGATACATCTCCTCCAACAGACCACACTTATTCCCACAAGGCCACACCTCTTAATCCTTTTCAAATTCCACTAACTGGGACCAGACATTCAAATATATGAGCCTATGGGGCCATTTTTAGTCAAATCTTTACAAGATCATATATAAATAAAAGTGTGTATTATCTTTGGTTATTTCATTGTAATAAAATATCTGTTTATCTAGGAGTTACTTTCAATCTGTTTTGCTTTGCTATCCTCAAATATGTTCTTAGTACATAGCCTAGGCTGACCCACTCTCTAGCTGAGGCTAACTTCAAGCTCACAATCTTCCTGCCTCAGCTTCCTGAGTGCTGGGGTACAAATGTGAATCACCAGACCCAAATTCAATTTTTAATACCTGGCTTCCTTAAACAGGTGGCAACTCTAAATGCAAATGTGTACTCAGTATACAAGCAAGGAGGAGCACACACAATCAAATCAGTGGTGTTACTGTTTGTACTTTCTTTAATGTCCAGAGTCTTCACAACAAAAAATGGAAGCTATAGAAAACCCAGCCAATATATCTAATGTATTCTTATCTAAGGCAATTCCAGAAACATTTTCATTTCAATTTTATTATCTGTAGTTTTAACAGAAGAAAAAAAGTCTCTGTCTAAAATGGTTCTGAGGATGAGTCTTTCTCCTCATGCAGTTCTGTTCAAACACAGCTTTCTAATCTGACCTGTAAGATTTCCTTCAAATGACAGGTTCTAGGTAGCAACACATCTCAGTTATTCCACTTGAGTATGGGGGTGAGGGACAAGACATGAAAACTTTGCTAAAAGGGGATGACACTAAATGTGAATATGGAGCCTATAAATAACTGCGCACACCTTTACCTTCACTGCACACAGTTTCTATCCAGTCCACAGAATAAAGACCCATTAAGTTTGGAAACAATCTTCAGAGGCAGGCAAGCCCTCCTGTGAACAGAACACTCCCAGTCGAAGAGCTGTCTATGCTTGGGACCAGCCGGATAATAAGCAAACGACCCTATGCTGCCTCCTCTGGTCTTGAGAACTGCATAGTAAGATTTTATTTAGCAATGTTCATACCAAGGCCAATCTGTAGTCATGAAGGCAGACTGAAGGACACAAGACTGAAGCAAGCAGGACAGACAGATTACAGAAAATATCCTCTAAAAATGCCTGTTTTACTGCAGACTGGACTAGTAGATTACAGAAAGCCCAAGACCTAGCAATATGCTGACTAGATAAAATCTACATCACTCGTGAAGAAACAGACACAGAAAGAAAACAGAAGCCAAACCACACAGGAAGGGCCATGCTTAAGGCGCTGGCAGACTCCCCTCCTCTCGGAGCTCTCATAAAAGCCAGTGTTCCTACGTAGGCAGCTAGGCCTCAGCTCAGGATCTTCCTACCTCAGCCTCCCGAGTCTTGGGATTATAAACATGCACCACCTTGCAGTGACTGACAAAATAAATTTTAAAGCAAAAAGGATCCAAAAAGACAAAAATTGCTACATTGTATTAATTCCCTAAATATTTCTTAAGAAGAATGAAAATGATTAACAATTTAAATAATATTTAAGTTATCAAATATGTTTGGAGAAACTTAAGCTCTAGAAAACAGACAAATTTGGGTTAAGTTTAAAATGGTGAAGTATCACGGTGTTTAAAAAGTTAATAATTAATCTGTGCATTTATGAATATGTACCATGGCACACATGAGGAGGTCAGAGGACAACTTGTTGGAGACAGTTCTTTCCTTCCACTGGGTGGGACCTGGGAACTGAACTCAGGTCATCAGGCTTGGTGGCAAGAGTCTTACATGGCAAACAATGTTAGTGGCCCAAGTTTTTAAGAAGTTAAATAAAAATGATGTATTCATAGATGAGGTAAATGTTATAGAACTGGCACTTACTATACCCTATGTGCTTCTGAATGTTCCCTGTCTTCTGGTAGGTTTTTGAATACTTTCATTATTGGTGCTCTGCTGCCTGGTACCTAACCCAGAACAGACATTCAGTAACTGAGTAACAGATGAAGAGTGGGCATATCATTCCATACACAGTTCACTGACTTTATGCCTGGTTTGGGGCACTTTGAATGGGAATGGCCTCTACAGGCTCATGAGCTGGTGGAATTATTTGGCAAGGATTAGGTATGGCCCTGTTGGAGGAGATGTGTCACTTGGGACTCCACCATTCCAGTGTCTCTTGCCTGTCTCACTCTGCCTCAGATGTGAGCTCTCAGCTACCGCTCCAGCCCCCTGCCTGCCTGACAGTCATGGACTTACCCTCTGAACTCCGATCCCATGAAATGCTTTCTTCTGTAAGCTGCCTTGGTCATGGTGTTGTCACAGCAACAGGAAAATGACAAAGACACTTAGAGATAAATGACATCACTTCAAAACTGAGCAAAGTTATTTGTGGTGGGAGATAAATAAATGTATGATAAAAATGATGTGTAATACAAAACAGCTCCAGACTATTTATTGTATAACTTTGCAACCCCTATGTACATTGTTGGAGTGGTAATCCATCAGTTACTCAAACGGAGCAATAGGTCAAAGTGGACAGTGGGGGGTCTAAGAAAAACAACCCAGCTCCCCTTTAAGGTTCCCCACTGTAAGCTGAAAAAGAGAGGCACTGAGTAGAAAAAAGGTAAGACTCCAGCCACTGAAAAGGACAGCTTCCTGGTCTCAGTGCCACCAATGCCACAGCCATACTGCTTATGACACCAGAGAGAAGATTCCTGTCACAGATGAGGAGGAGGAAGGAAAACAAAATAGCTCTAAGTTATCAAAGATAGACAGGGCTTAGGCATCTAGAAGGCTCACAGTGGGAAAGGAGACCGAGAGGATAAACTATAATTAACCCCCAGGCTTCATTAATGTCTAATATTACAGGAAACTTTGTCTTTACTAGGTCAAAGATAAAGCCATTCTGATTAATTTATAGGGATCTATAAACAAACAATGCCAACTTTATGTGAAATCAGTCACAGGTTAGAAAATAAATTATTTACATTAACTTAAGTCATCATGAAGCTTATACAAAACATTTTATAATGGGCAATTCCTTTAGGACTATTATATACCATTTCTTTTCCCTTTTCCTCTCATCTCTCCCTTTCCTAAACAGGTCTCACCATGTTCACTAGGATGGTTTTGAACTCACGATCCTGCCTCCATGCCCCAAATGCTGGGATTACAGGCATGCACAATCACAGCTAGGTTTGCTAGACTTTTAAACCAGAATCAATGATGGTATGAGTGGCTGGGTCTAGTGGGAGTAGATAAGAACACACTTCGTTCTAGAAGAAGTTACAGGTTACAAAAAAGTGAAAAATAAAGACGATGAAACAGATAGGGAAAAATAGTAAGAATTAAGGAAACTAAACATCAACTTTATTAAAAAACTTCCTAAGTAATTTCTTACCATCCTTTGCGTCTTAAAACGCCTTAATTAAACTCACCTCTATCTCTGCTGTATGTCCAGAGTTGTGTCTGCTTCTGTGTTTTCACTACATCAAATGGCAAAGTCACAACAGCTGCAAACTATCAAAAAGTAGGTTTAAATCCTTAATTTTTAAAAAAAAATATTTAAAAAAATGTGTTAGCACATGATTTAATATGGATAATCACAAAACCACAAACTGAATTTTAAAATAAACCAGATATACATAAATCTTTTATTTATGAAAACACATTACATCCAAAGGATTTATAAGTAAACTGCCTCAGAAAGTCCCCGTTTTCTTTCCTGAGACCACATGGCTGTCAATGGCAGGCAAAGACAGAATCAATCCTCAGTGGCTTTATACCCAGTGTTTATAACTCTGATTCTCCTGTGTCATACAATGCTATTGTACTATGTGTTGTCAGTGCGTATGGGGAGGGGGTGGGTCTCCCAGACCTCAGACTTGCCTTCCACCTCAACTGAGGAGCCAAGGATTCTTGAACTCTTGACACTGATGTCTATATTTGCCAAGTGTTGGGATTACAGGCATGAGCCACCACACTTAGTTTTTAACATATTTTAAAGTTGAAATACTTCAGTATGCATTGAGCATATGAAAATTTCCAGGAAACATTTTCCAAATATTAGAAAAATTAAATTTAAAAGTTAATGAAAATGTACTTCAAACTTTTAGTTTCCATATACCTTTGAATTGATTTTATAGCTCCAATGGTTCAACAATCACATTTTCTAAACTTTTCTCAAAGTAATGTAATTTAACACCTTTTTCCATACTGCCTTAAGATTTAAAAGGATAATTAAATTCCTTTAAGAATGTTCTCATATCTGATACAATATCCATATACAGAATTTTTGCTTCCTAGCTCACATCTGAATAAATATATTCATAAAATGTCTCTTAAAAATCACATTTTATTTCATCGCAACAATGTGCTGTTCTTGATATCAGTTGCAAAGATTGCAGATAATATGAAAAGTTGCCATTTTCTCATCTCCACAGTCAAGAGGCAACAGGCTGCTCTTGCACATTCTAGTATCAGCTGAGACACTTCTGATGTGGTGCCATCACAGCCATGAGCTGTTGCCATTGTATAGACAAATCTTTACTTGAAAGATGTTAAAGCTGCCAATAATCTCTAGATTAAAAATTAACAATTTATGTTCAGTAGCAACAGTAAATTGTAGTCGTTCCTATTCCTGTAGAGCTGGCGTACCCCGAGGTCATCATTCAATGCTAATTATTTTTGCCCCTGTGTTTACTGCTAGCTGAACTGACCAAGATCTGAACATGTTTTCTGATTTCTGATGTTCAACACCAGCTGCCTTATCCTAGGTTTTCTGGCATATTCCAGTTTTCCTGCAACTTTCCACCTCTCTACTCAGCCCTTTAAATCTCACTTTTTTTTTTTTAAAGACAAAGGACGTCATCATGTCGTCCAAGCTGGCCCTGCACCCAGGTCCTCCTGCTTCCGCCTCTCAGCACTCAGTCATGTTGCTCTGTAACTACGATCTGTCTGTGTCGTGCGGTAAATGACCACACATTAATTTTGGCAGTATATGGATCTAAGAAAACTCTCTCTGGTCAAGGATGAACTTGTACCACTTGGAGGGTGAGGAAGGATGAGCTTCCTAGTCCCCAAAATGGTCCTTTATGATTCTTCCCTTCTGCTTTCAATGTTTCTCAGAATCCCTTTAGAAATTTCTAAATAGCCAAAATGTTTCCAAATAACCACAGCAGCAGAGGCTAGAACACCGTCTGTTTGGTTTGGTGATACATTTTAGATAAAACTCCATGACAATCAGCTATCCATATCTAGTTCATTGATTGACCTAATGTACTGCAAAATATTCTGTAAGAAAAAAGGGCTGCAGCCACACAATCATGATAACTGGAATTGTCTAACCAATACAAGTTTGTTCAAAAATGAATGTGTGCAGAGTAAAACATAGAACGTACATTTGAAAATAATTTAATGGCTAATAATTTATTTTCTGAAAATAGGAAAAAATGTCCTTCCAATATACATAAAATGCTAGATAAGATCTTGTTCTGTTTCAATATTAATTAGCAATTTCTGGAGCAGTAACAACAACAACAAAAAACTTACAGAACCAGACAATGCCCCTGAAGCAAAGTTGATCATAAATGTCGGTTCGTATAAACCAGATTTCTCACACAACCACTTCTTTAAAATTTCATAGTTATACCAGTACATTGCTATAAAACAGAGAATGAAATGAGCACAAATTTAGAAACACAATGTAGACCTTAGAAAATAAAGCTATAATGTTACAAATCAAATCAAAACAGAAACTCTAGTCTTGATTCACCGTTATTTATGCTTAAAACTAAGTGGGACTAAAAAGGGACTGAAATTCTGAGTAATATTTTAAGAGTCTTTTAAGAAAACAAAAACTTCTACATCAATATAGATAAGTATGAACAAACGCCTGCCAGGGCAAGCAGGAAAAAGGACAGGAACAGCGATCCAGGGCAGAGTGCAGGAATGTATAGTGAGACAAAGCACACTGAACATACATAAAAGGCCATACACAATGGCTAAATGGAGGAATTCCATAAATAAGGGTAGTTAGTATAATTCATGTTACATACTGAACTAATAAAGCCATGGGATGAACATTTAATAAAATTAACCCTTCCATTTAAAGCAAACTTAAATTTCTTAAAAATATAGAGATAAAAAGTTGTTTCTTCAGACTGATAAAAGAGATGCAGCAAAAATTTATATCAACAGTGACTACTAATATATAAGAAGAAAAAGTTAAGAAAAATAAAGTCCTAATGTATATTATCTACAAAAAGCTCAAAAGATATTTAGAAAAATAGCATTTATTCATTTTTCTAAAAGGCAGTTAGATATCAGCTAATAGGAAAATCTCAATTGCAACTATACTACCCACAAAGCCTTATAAAGCATATTTATTATAAATATACAATTTTTAAAAGAACCAGCAAGGCATGGTGAAGTAGCTCAGAGAAACTGGCTGTGGATCAAGATGAAGAACTCCTTCTCCAGCACCATGTCTGCCCACAGAATACCATGTCCCTGCATGATAATAATGGACTAAACAGAGCTCTGAAACTGTAACCCAGCTCCAATTAAATGTTTTCCTTTATAAGAGAAAAAAAATTGATTTCATCTGTTTTTGCCTGCATGTGTCTGGCACGCCTGGTGCCAGATCAGAAGACATGTCAGATCAGGAACTGGTTAGGATGGTTGTGAGCTGGGAACCAGACCCCAGGCCTTCCACAAGAAGAACAAATGTAGCAAGCGCTCTTAACTGTTGAGCCAGCTCTTCACTCTTGTTTTTGCTTTTTTTTTTTTTTTTGAGACAGGGTCTTACTGTGTAGTCTTCTAGCCTTGCCTCAAACTCATGGAGATCCTCATCTCTCCGGATCTTAGTGTTGCTATTACAGACATGAGATTTAAAAATGTTTATTTTTAATTACTAAAAATTAAGAGTTCAGTTAACTTAAAGTTGGTTTTAAGGATATTTTATAATAGTTTGATTTGTATTTTATTTGTCTTATGACTTATTTAGGATAGTGTTAAGGTAGCTTGTATTATCTGAGTATGGCTATGTACCAACAAATGCTTAGCAGCAATTAGACACAAGAGAAAACACAAGGACCCGAATTAGAAACTGGTCAATCATTAAAACCTTGTGTAAATCTCAAACTCAAATAATGAACAACACATCTGTGGTCAATACAGAAAAAAAGTTTACTTTTAACCACAAAGAGTTTAAAACCTAGGAAAATTCATACATGACCCAAGACAAAGGTCTAAAATTAGCAGCGATGAGCAAGACAAATCCCACCTGAGAAAGGTACATCTCTGAGAATAGTAGGAGCCCAGCCCTTCCAAAGGGAGATCCAGCCATCTTCAGACACTTTCATGCTCACAAACCGATGTAGTTCCTTGTAAGAAAACTTTTTAGACTGCATCTTAGTTCTGATCAACTCTAATGGACTTATCACTGTTACTGCACCAACTAATACAAACAGGAGAACAGAAACATGAAAGCAGATATGATGGGAGCCAAAAATTAATGTTTAGGTTTTGCTGTTTTAATCCCCTCCCCCATTGCCACTAATCATACACTCAAGTTTCCTGCATTTGGGGAACTTGCAGGGGTCAGCACACCAGGAGCACAATGAACAAACCTCACCCTGGAGAAACTCTCCTGCCAGGTTTAGTCTATACTTTGTATTTTTAAAAATTTAATTTGCTGACAAAGTAAAAGGTTCCTTGGAGCATCTCCACGTGAGCCCTGTCCTCCCTGCATCCTTCTGCCCCCAGTTATTCTACCTTTCTACATTAATACTTCATGTGTCTATGTTATCTTCAGTTATCCTTAATGTCTGTGAAGAATAAAATAGAGGGGCTGGAGAGATGGCTCAGAAGTTAAGAGCATTGCCTGCTCTTCCAAAGG
>LOEQ01005654.1:29123-43990 GCA_001685075.1 Bramus lutescens
AGAGAGAGAGAGAGAGAGAGAGAGAGAACTCCTGTGTCAACAGAAGCCCATCATTGGGGGAACAGCAGTTTTGGAGGTATAGTTAAACTGTCTTCCCTGTTACATACATTTCTTAGATGATCAGAAAACTTAGACAAAAATCTAAAAGATTTCGTAGGTGTAATATTAATATTACTTAAATACTAGCAGATGAGCTTATGATTTTTACTGTTCCAAAAGTTTCTCCTGGCTTGGAAATTTGAGTTTCTGAATGTTTGCCTGTTTCCAGTCTGGAATTCAAAAGAGTAGTTCACAGATTTCTTAGAATTTTTGTTAATGTGATATTTTACTTACCTGCCCTTGAAATTTTTCTACTTTTCTTTGTGGGGGGATAAATAGAATTTTACTTTGAATATGAAAAAAATTTATATTCATTTTTTGAATGAATTTTACTTTTGCTCTCTTGTCAGTTACATTCATATACAAATTGCAGCATAGTCGGTTGCCCCCTATTACCTTCATTGTCTTTCCACTCTTGCTCTCTCCTTTCTTCATAGCTGGGCCCCTTCCAACTCCCCTGAACATCCTACTTTTCTACTATTCATTTTGTTGACTCATTATCACATATTTATGGTAGCGTTTATCATAATGACCCATATGGCTGCACGAATAGAGGTCTTGGTTGATAGACCTGCCACCATGTCTGTCAAAGGTATGGTTTATGTACTTAGTACCTTAGGTGTGTGTAAACATATCTGTTTTTAAACCTAAGTGCTCTCTGTTCTCATTCCCAGAGTAACGTGGTATACCACTATTCTTTTAGCTATTGGTGGCTAACTTCATAACTTTCTCAGATATGTTGCCCAGTCTTTAACTTTAGGTCTAAATCACTGATGTTTCGGTTTGTTTTTAGCAGTAGATGGCTTCAGACAATGGTATATCCATAAGCCTAATGTGGGAAACATTTAAAAAAGAAGCTGACCACTGCCCCTTTCTCTCCCCCATCCTCACAGCGCTTCCTAAGCTATGTTCAAGAAACAAATTTTGAATTGCTTCTGGAATAGATAGTAGTTAAGGAAGGTTTTGATTTTTTGTGTATCAGATTTTACTGTCATGGTTTCAAGTATCTCAGTGTACATAATTAAAAGTGTAAGATTTATACTTCTGGGGCAAGGGAGTTATCATGATTACAAAGGTGATTTTCTCAAGGTAAGGCTTCTCCATGGCACTCCAGATGTATCGACCCCTGTGATTTCCTCAAATGCCAAAAACTCTGCTGCAAATTTGTGCTATTGGAGATCACAGCTGTACTCTCCCCCTAGGGAAAAAAGTACAGGGCCATTGAGGTAGCTTGCAAGCAAGCAAGGGCATTTGCTGCCTAACCTAATAACCCAAGTGTGATCTTTGGGACCCATATGGTAAAAGGAGAGCCAACTTCCACACTTCACTAACTTTCTTATTGGGAAGAAGTACTTAGTTGTGGTCGTTAGCATTTCTTTCCTATAATTGAGTGATGTTGATTCAATTCCTACATCCAAACTAATTTTGTCAAATAAAAGGTTATGTTTTTCCCTGATTTTTCATTTAATATAACCCTTCTGTCCTTTTTAGTACTTACTTTTGCTTCAGATCACCCCAAAAGTGTCACTGTTTAATTGACTAGTTCTGTTTTTTCTAGTCTTAATAAAAACATGTTAATATCATATTGAATTGCACAGAACTGTATAGCAGTCAATTTTCACACATAGCAAACTTTGTTTTATAGTGTTAAGAAAAGTAGCTAAAGCAAAGCCACATAAGGACATAGAGCCAGGTTTGTTAGTGAGAGCAATTTAAAGAAAAAGAACAAATGATAGGCCTATTTCTAAACAGTTTAGACTAGGATAAACCATTTGGAGAAAGGTAAGTATAAGGGTAGTTGGATTCATGAATCTGGGAGAGCGGGACCTAAAAATAAGGTGAACTGAAGTATCATGAAGTAGCCAACTTTGTTCAGAGCACCAGGCAATTTATGCTCTGAAGGTTAAGTGAAAGAGGCTATTATTATTGGCTCAGGACACCCCAAGACCAAGTTCTCAGCACAAAGATTTATTTGCCCCAGTGGGACAAAGGGCAGGGAATTAGAGGCAAAAACGAGATAGAGGACAAAGGAGAAGGGGAAGGGGTATTTGGAGGGGTAGAGGGGATGATAAATGACTACCTCTGGATAGAGGAGAAAGACATGACCCATAGGAAAATAGAAGTACAAGGGGAAACCCTGTGTTAGGATGGGCATGTTAATTAGGGTAACCAAAGGGGGCTTTTGATTGCTGGACTTAAGTACTTGGATAGCTGGACCTTGGTAGTAAGCCAAATGGAAATAGACCTTGATGGCCATGCTTGGGCTGGCCAGAGTTCCTTCATTAATAAGAATCACAAGGACATGGCAAAAACAAAAACAACGTACCAGCCTCAGTACCCCCTCAGGATTTAGAATAGGATGTCTATGGCAGGCAAGGATCTGATGGTTAAAAAAAAATTAACTCAAGTACATTACCTCTGCATGTGTGTGGTGTGGGGGAGTGAAGTGAAGGGGCGCGGAGCAGAAGAAGAGGTAGCTAGGAGAAGAAGAATAAGGGCTGATCTCCACGAGGTTTTTGGTTTTTACAGACGTAGTTAGAAAATTCCATAGGCGAAGACAATGATAATATGCATATCAAAATCAAATACAGGGCTGGTAGAAACTGACAGCGCAGTAGTACTCCAGTACAGGTGACCCTACCCTGGAAAGAGCCACCATTCAAGGGGAAATACGTGACTCTGAAACCATTAGATGAAGTTATTAAGCATCCCTGAATCCGGAATTCACTCATTCTCCTCATCTAATCTCCTTTGTGATAATCAGCTTTGAGGACGCCCAGATTTGTTTGTTAGTGAAGGTGGAGCATTCTGCCTTCCTGCTTAGTGCTTGTCTTCTATAGACATTTCTGTGTGGTCTGTTAGCAGGTCATTTTGAGGGATTTGACTCTGTAAATTTGACTGTTAGAACAAAGACTGAATGTTCGCTCTAAGGCCTCCTGGTGTGGCGAATGAGCAAGGTCACTCCACTGCCCTGCAGAGGTTATACTGCTGAGGTGTTCTGGGAATGAATCCCATTTCGGAGGGAAGAATCATGGCTTTGCAAGGTTTTTGCAGATGTGACAGTGACTTTCCCAAAAGACAAGTGTTCCCACAGCTCTGCAAAACAGGTACCCCATAAATTGTACACTTGTGGGCCTGTCTTTATGAATCTGTCAGCTGTACATTTACTGTATAGTCTCCCTGCTTTTGTTTACTAAATACAGCATGTGTGTATCTCTCTGGGCAATGAATAGTATATTTTTTTGCAGACATCAGTAGTTTATTGTTTTAGTCCAAACACATTCAAAATGGAAACTCAAAAAGAATACTTTCCACCTGAAACAATTAAACTAGATTCTACTAGCATATAATGTTTAACACATTACAAAATAAAGATGGAAATCCATTGTCTTCTATACTTACTAAAGCCAAGATGGTAAAGCCAATTTGGTTGCAGTAGTGTCATAAGGATAGAATATTACCATCAAAATAAAATAAAATCAGCAAGTAACAGTAATAGTTTGTCACTGAAAGGGGAAAAAATGTTCAAAGTCCACGATTCTGCGGATGAAGTCAGCATGTAAACTTCTCTGTGATGTGTTTGTTCATGTCTCATCTGTGGTTTGCAAAGGCTAGATGAAGCTGAATGGCTCTGAGCTCCACTTCTCTATTAACCTTAACATCTCTCGTCTCTTATTGGTGTAACAGTTTCTATGGGTTACAGGGCAATATCCTGGATTGGAAATATATATGCTTATGTCCATGTGTTTCTATTTACACACACATATAACAGGAAGAGGGAAATAAGAACAAAAGAAAAATACACTTTGGGGGAAAACCACTGACAATAAAGCCACTTATTTCAAAGTATTTTGAATAAAAGCTTCAAAACTCCAAAGTATTTTTTTAGCACAAACTTCAAGTACTATACTTTATAAAGTCTAAAGCTGTTTCAAACAAACCAAAAACCTTAGCCTTCTAAAATTAAAACTACAAAAATTTATGTCTATAAAATATATACAATAGTGCAAGACGTTTCCTCAAACATGGAAGACCTCATTTAAAGGGGAAAGAGACAATAAATTTTACCCATATTGCCCAGCTGACAAAAACAAAGTAGTTAAATAGCTAGCAGTCACATAGTTCAGAAACAATTGGCTACCATGTCAGGTGTGTTTTGTTTTCACTAAGGTAGGATGGAGAAGTCTTCCATGTTAACAAGCAGCTTTGAATGGTCACACTTGTTTACTTTCTTGCTTGAAACATCAGAAATGTGATACACACTTATTCCAACCACAATACTGGATAATCTTTGTCATTCTTGTGGTTTACTGGAACCTGCTATAAAGACAGACAGTAAATCGAGCATTTAGAAACATTGCTCTCAGAATTGTTTAAAGATTCATGTAAAAATAAAAGGCTGTTGTCCCAGACTTAAATTTAGGAGTCATTCGGGTGCTGACATCAGTTTAAGAATTGTACAAAATGAATGACAATTCTCTGCCCCCCAAATCTTAGGACCTGCCATTCTTTCCTCTGAAAATTGCAGTATCTTCACTAAAGTTTACTTGCCATTTTTGGAAATCTGATTGATTTTAAAATGTAACTAAAATGTACATCAAGTTTGATTTTTCCAAGCATTAAGTGATAACATTTTATAGTTCAAATTTGAGCTAAAAATCAACAAGATTTACTCAGCTGACTTCCTCTCCCTTCAAACACATGAGACTCCCTCCCACATAGAACATAGAAGATGTTAACTGAAGAAAAGATAAATAAGCATCTATTGTACTGATTTTAAAGATACTACAATTTTTATACATCAATGATTTTCTTCAGCGGTTTGCAGCCAATTGGCTTTGCAGCACAGTAACTGATAACTACACTGCACAGAATCACAGCGAGACTGGAATGATGTGTTGTAGAAGGCACCATCATGATTATTACAGTACCAGAAATCAAATACAGGAAACAGTTTTCACTGTCCACAGCTTAAAGAAAGGAAAGAGGAGGAGGAGTGTGTTGAGCAGCTAGCCATCCCTGTACTCAGGACAGGTTGGAAACTCTTATGCTACAGCGCCACTAAATCTCGCCTAGTATCTGAGACCACAGCATTTGAAGTTCTTGTTTGTTATTTCATTTATAACTAAATGTTTTCCTTCTGGAATGTTTGCAGTCTTGTTAAGGTTGGTGAATGCACACGCTGGCCACAGCAAGCAGATAAAATGCTCTCATCATTTCACAAACTATTCTCCACTGGAAAAGAAGTTGAAAGATATTTTTCCATTATCTCTTGGTGCAGATGTCAATCTTAATGACTTCAGAATACCCGATAGTGCATTTTGATGAGTACATAACAAATTACTGTTGGTTTGTGTTGGGGGTAAGCCAAGAAAAAAAAGAGCAAGATTCTCCAGTTGCACAAATTGCATTATTTGTCTTTCTAGCAGAAACAGTTAACACTTAAACAAAATGTGCAGCAGAGGATTTTTTTTTAAACTCAAATGACCTGAATTTAATAGGCATGTCCTTTAAAGTTTATTTTGTTATAGACAGTTTAAGATGTGGTCATTTCTCAGTCCTTAATTCTTGAAGTCTAGATTTATGAATTAATAATATGAATCCTGTTGTAAAATTGGGGAATAATGTCCATTTAAATTTAACTGATAACCAAAAGATGCTTTTCACATTAAAGAAATGATCAAAAAGGCTGTGTCACATTTCAAAAGCCAAAAACTTAACAAGAATGCAAACACGATGAGATAGGTACCACTACCAAAACTTTGCCAACAGTGGAACTTCAACGAAGTTGTCCTCTGAAGCAGCCTTCCATTTGCCCATTTCCATTCCAGAACCAAGTTTCTGTGCCATGCCATTTCGTGGAAGTCATCTTCTTCCACCATGGTCATGCATCATTTCACCATTCACAATTCCACGTGGACCACCAGGAGGACCTCAGGCTTTGCACCTGATATCCCTACTGTCGTCACCTCTACCCCTAGTTTCTCCCTCTCTAGCAGCTCTCATTTTCTTCTCTTCCATGAAACATAATTGGTTTTGTAATTAAGATTCTCTGAACTGGTTCAGAGTCATCAAAAAACCACAAAACCAAAATTTGGAAGTTTTCCCCTAACACCCTTGGTTTTGATGCAAAGTTCCATAACGTTTCCAAAACTCATAAATTCTTTCTCATTTTCATCAATATCATGAGGCAAGTTACCAACGAAAAGCTGATGACTATCTAGATAATGGATTGTTCTCCAGTTGTCAGAATCATTCTGTTCCTTATCTCCTCTGCCTGTTCTCAGTTCTTGGGGGGGTGGGGAGGCGACTAGGTCGCTCGTTGTGGCTGAGATTGAACCCTTGACTTTGGCAGTTCTTGAGGGAGAGAAGTGGGTTCGGAAGGACGAGGAGTGGTAGAGAATATTTTACAAATCATTAGTGCTCACTCAATAGATATTGCTTGCTAGGCCTACATGAAGCTCTGGGGTGGCCCCTGTCATTGCATAAAATGCAAACAGTGTTACTGACCAGTCATCAGAACATTATGGGTGGGTGGATGGGGAGGGGGCTAAAGACTGGAGAATCAGTCATTTAAGGCCATCCTAGACTATATGAGATCTTTTTCAAAGAAAAATTGTATATCATATATCTGATAAGTAATTTATGTACAGAATTTATGAAGACCTACATTTCAACAGAAGGATAATCCATTGGGTTAAGGTGGCTGTAGAGATGGCTCAGCAGTTAAAACCCAGGGGACCTGGGTTCAGTTTCCAGGATCCACATGGCAGCTCACTATCATCTATATATAGTTCTACGTGACGTGACACCCTCCTCTGGCCTCAGGCACCAGGCATACATACAGATACATATATAAAAGCAAACCCTCATACGCATAAAAATAAATAAATAATGGGTGAAGGGCCTAAATAGGCCCTCAGAAAAGATCTTAGTAACCCCACAGCAGCCTAATCATCAGGTAAATCAGCTACTGGCAAAGACCAGAAAATACAGTGTTAATGGGAATGTAAAATGAGACAACATCTGCGCAAACAGTTTGGATGGTTTCAAGGGGGAAAACGGGTTTTAAGCAGTTTTCTTTAGGGTATATATGAAAGAATTGAAAGTAGGGTATCAAAGATGTGGACATCTGCCAGCTGAGCCAGCCTTGGATAGCAGCATTCCTCCATGGTCTCTGCTTCAGTTACTTCAAGCTCTTGCCCTGGCTTTTCCTAGATCGAGTGGTTCTCAACAGCTAGGTCAAGACCCCTAAGACCATTGGAAAACATAGATATTTACATTATGATTCATAACAGCAAAATTACAATTATGAAGTACCAACAAGAATAATTGTATGGTTGGGGTCACCACGACATGAGGAGCTGTACTAAAGGGTTGCAGCATTGAGAAAGTTGAGGACCACTGCACTAGGTGGTGGGCTGTTACCTGGAAGTATAAGCTGAGATAAACCCTTTCCTCCCCAAGTTGGTTTTTGTTTGTGTTTTAGCACGGCAACAAAGTAAAGTATGACAAGGAGGCACTACTCCATGAACTCCATGTTCTGGACTGAATAAAACTGTGAACGCTAAGCCGAGCAGTGGTGGTGCACACCTTTAATCCCAGCACTCGGGAGGCAGAAGGCCATCCTGGTCTACAAGAGCTAGTTCCAGGACAGGCGCCAAAGTTACAGAGAAACCTTGTCTTGAAAAAAACAAAACCAAAAAGAAACCATTGTGAACACTAGCAGAGCAGTGGCCTCCTGACTTCATCATAATCAGTTGCTTCATGCTCCCGCTGTCGTGCCTTTTCTGCTGTGTTGAATTGATTATATTTCCACAAATCCTGAGTCAGAATAAACTGTTTAAGTCGCTTTTGTGAGGTATTTTGTTAGAGCCAATGAGAAAAGTAACAATACAGTGACTGATCATCCCATCTTAGATCTCTTCCTTTTGTATAGCCAGAGCAGCAGCATTGGAGCTTGATCCTATCTTTATGGTTACGGCTTCATTTAATTTTCAGATCATCTGTCCAAAGACCATAGAGCAGTGATTCTCAACCTTACTAATGCTGTGATAGTAGTGATGGTGTAAAGCATCATAAAGATGGAGATTGCCTTTGACTTGTCACACTTAACATAGTGGAACTAAGCACCTGTAATCCAGCACTTGGGAGGCAGAGGTAGATGGATCTCTGAGTTCAAGGCCAGCCTGGTCTACAGATAGTTCCAAGACAGCCAAGGCTACACAGAGAAACATCATCTCTAAAAACTAAAAAAAAAAGAAAGGAAGAAAGAAAGAAAAAAAGAAAAAAGTTGAACTAGTGTATAAGTATACTTATATCTATCTTTCTTGCCTTTATACAGGGCTTGTATTTTCTGGAATAAATAAATAATTATTATTAAAAGTATTAGCTGGTCAGTGAAAATGAATATTACCTGGGAGAAAAGATAACAGTTTGCATTTCCCTAAGGTTGCTCCTCTCAGCAGCCAATTCTGAGTTAATATAGCTTAAATTAACATCACAAACTTTGCTTCATTTTTTAGCCTCTTAAAAAATGTTTACGCAGTGTGTGTAAGTTTGTGTGTGTGTGTGCACATCTAAGATGTGCAGTTGTAGATGGAAATCAGAGGAGAACCTTACAGGAGTAGTTTGTTTTATCCTTCTGCAATGTTTTTCCGGTTGATTAAACTCTGATCAGGCTTGGCAACATGTGCCAACCCATTGAGGCTTCTTGCTTTCAGACCTTGTTATTGCCTTTTGTGATATGATTCCTGAAGAAGTTAGAGGTTGTACAAGGTCTCTTTACTGAGTATTAGTTGTTTCTGCTTAGTTCTTAGTCTACCATGGCAGTTGTGTTTGTATGGCATGTGTTTTAATAGTACTACTAGTGTTAGTAGACTTAGTTTAATTCTTCCTGAGTGATGAGTGGTCTTTACTAACATTGACTTTAGTACCTGTGATACTACAAGGCATGTTGGGCATTTCCTTTTAACAATTTTATGCTTGTAGAATATATTTTTTTCTATGTTTAAGCCTTAGAAAATGTTTTAAACTTAATGATTTAGAACTGTGATTACCAGCTGGTAAGATTAAGTAAAATTTAAAATTCAATAGCCTGGTTATAATTACTACATTTTGGGTGCTTAGTAGCCAATTTGTGCAGTGCTTTTACATAATACATGCAAAGTTTCTGTAGAAACTTTTATTGGTGTAACTCCAGCAAGTCACTTCAGTTTTCATCTCCAAAATACAGAGAGAAGTACCATGGGAGTACATGGACTACATTATTAGGATAAAGCACTTAAGAACAGTATTTAGTACATGAGAACTATTGGCTTGAAAAATACAGCTCGAAAAGTACCAATTTGTAAGATACAGATTGCAGCAAATTGTAATTGGTGTAATTATTAAATAGCTTTGTAGTTTTTATTAAAAGTACTTTGTTTTCTTCTAGCGAGTTGAGGAATTTCTCAGCAAAGATATCAGTTATCTTGTTTCAAATAAAAAGGAAGCCAAGTATGCACAAACAATGGGTCGAATTTCTCCTGTACCAAGTCCAGAATCTGCTTATACTGCAGAAACCACCTCACCTCATCCCAGCCATGATGGAAGTTCCTTTAAGTCTCCAGACAGAGTAAGTGTGTTATACATGCTTTGAGACAAGATCTCACTGTGTAACTCTCTCAGGCTTGTCTGGGTTCTCTCTACATAGTCAAAACTAACCTCAAAATGTCAGCCCTCTTCTTCTACCTCTCTGGACTTTGAATAGCAGGCTAATAGCACATAGATGGAGCGGTTATAAAGCTGAAGCTCCATGGCTTCCTCACTGTGGTTAATGTCGGCTGTGTATTTCTTAATGATACATTGTGCTCAAGTTGTACCCTGATTCCATACATATATACTTTTACTATAGAAGGTAGCTTTGTCTTTAGAATACTTTATAAAGAAAGTTAATAGCCAGTCATTCTTTTGAAGAAATTTGAAAGTAGAGAAAAACAAACTGACCAGTTCCAGCTTACTGCCTGTTTCGCACAGTTTACAAGTTAGGCATAATTTTACACATCCAAGAGCTTGGTGAAAAATTTAAACAATATTTCGTGGCAAGTAGAAAATGTGTGTGTAGTTATTGTATAAATGTTAGGGTTGCTTTCATGCTTTAGGTAGAATTTTAGTCTATGGCAAAGATCGTGTGACATACAAGGCCTACAAAGGTATTCTGCTTGACCCTTGCATAAACTAAATTATAAATCCATGCTAAAAATTTACTGGCAATACTCTCCTGTCAAGTCATTGCCATTAAGGTAGAAGACAAAAGGAAGGAAAACTAATGACTTAAATATTTAGAGAGTGAGAGATAAAATACTTAATGTATCTAAATTGTCAGATTGACATATAATTAAGTTGCTGTTAAAAACTTCCTATCTGTTGTAGTCATATGAAAAGCAGTTTAAATATAGAGCGAAAAGAGATCACTTGAGAAAAGGAGAAGGATGCAGGCTGATGCATAAGAATTGACCCTCTTGGGTCTTACCAGTTTCTTCTTTTGTTCTTGATGTTTTGTTGTTGTTTTCTCCGCCGAGGGAAAAAAATGTTTTTTTTAAAACATCTGTCTTGCCAAGAGAATAATGAAGTCACCTTTGACCATATATTTGCTTTGTTCCTAGCTGTTGAGACTTTATATAAACCAAATTTATCTACTTTAATGATTTCCCCTTTCTATCCCTTTCTCTGATGAAGTATTGTAAATCTTTATGCTTGCTTTTTCGGTCTTCTTATAGGTGTGTCTGAGTCGAGGAAAGTTATTAGCTGAAAAAGCTGTCAAGGATCATGTGAGTATCAACTTGAAATTGACACTGTGTGGGCTGCAGCTAGAGCTTAGTTGGGACAGTGTCGGTCTAGCATGCATGAGCTCCTTGGCTCTTCATAAGCCAGGCATAGCAAACAGCATATGCCTGTCCTCACAACATTAGGGAACTAGAGGATCAGAAGTTCAAGAGCGCCTCAGCTACTTAAGAAGTTCAAAGCCAGCCAGGACAGGTGAGACCCTGTCATTCAGGGACAAGAAGGGTGAAAAAATAAATCTGTAACCAAACTCTCTTTTTGCTTATTTGGTCTTCTTATATGTGTGTCTGATTTTTCTGAGACAGATTCTTATGTAGTTTAGACTGGCTTCAAATTTGCTACAGAGCTTGACTTCCAAGTGCTGACATTATAGATATTATTTTAAATGTATCTGTGGCAAGCTAGATGTTTCAATGGAAAAACAGCTTACAGCCAAGACTAGTGGCCGTAGTTTGATATCTAGGACCTAAATGATGGCAGGAAAGAACTGACTCATGCAAATTGTCCTCTGATTTCCAAGTGTGCACTGATATGTGTGCACATACACAAAGACGTGAACATATGGAGGATAAGTAAATGTAATAAAAAGTATTTAACTTGGTGCGGGCAGTGAAGTTCGTAAAATGCCTGCCATGAAGACCTAAATTTGGATGCCCAGCATCCATAAAAAGTAAAAAGCCAGGCATGGCAGCAGGTGCTTTGAATCCCCAGCCTTGGAGTATTTTGGGGGGTGGGCGCAACTGACTCCCTAAAGCTTATTGACTATCTATCCTAGCTGAATTAGTGACTTTCAGGTTCAGCAAGTGACTGTTTAAAAGATTAAAAGTGGAGAGTGATTGGAAAAAGACACTTAGCAATAACCTTGTCCTTTGCTTGCACACAGACATGTACACCCCACATACATGCAAAATTTATAATTAAAATTGCAGATATTCTGAAGGTAGTCTTTAATTTTTAATGAGAAAAGCTTAAATTAAGGCATCATCTCATTCTAGCTGAAGCAGAAGCTGCTTTCCTTGAGAAACACTCCCATCTTGTGGCCTTCAGAAATATTGCTGAAAAACCAAAGTTTCCCTTAGACTACACAGTAATTGTTAAGCCAGGCATAATGGGCATACCTTTATTCCTAGCACTTTGAGAGGAAGAGGCAGGTGGAATTCTGATTTCCAGACAAGCCAGGCCTACAAAGTGAGACCTTGTCTCAAACAAAACATAGGCATATTTTAATTGGGATTGATTTAAGAATGCCAAAATAGAAAACAAATCCTCATTACTTTAGTAATTCTTTGGTTTTCGAGACAAGGTTTCTCTGTAGCTTTGGAGCCTGACTGGAACTAGCTCTTGTAAACCAGATTGGCCTCGAACTCACAGATACCTGCCTGCCTCTGCCTCCGAGTGCTGTGATTAAAGGCTTCTCCTACCACCGCCTGGCACTTTTGTAATTCTTGACTGACACGCATAAACTCTTCAGTGACATTAACATTGGTATGTCTTTTTTACAACAATAATTTTTTAGATAAACTTGGGGGTTTTTGTTCTTTTTTTTTTTTTACAGGATTTTATTCCTGCTAATAGTATACTATCAAATGCCTTATCATGGGGAGTAAAGATTCTTCATATTGATGGTAAGGATCTTTTTATAATATTTGTCTGTCCCTTAGTTATTAATTTTACATAGTAAAAATTTTGACATTAGGAGGTACCTCTGATGGTAAAACCCTTAACCTAAGTTTACTACCACATAAGATGTCATTGTAAATTTACTAACCTTCAGTCCTTTTCTCAACAGACATTAGATACTACATTGACCAGAAGAAGAAAGAGTTGTGTGCTCTCAAGAAATCAAGTACTTCTGTGAGGGATGCAGTATGTTCTTTTCTTTGTTTTTAAAGTACTGTTAAAAGTAATAGCTTGGGATTTTTAATATATCTAACAAGTTAAAAAAGACTGTCAATATTTTACGGGTAAACCTATGTAATGTTTGTTTGTCATTTGTCTTGAAGCTTTCATTCATGAAGTGAAAATTGTTTCTGGGGTAATGACACACAATTTTCTCATCCTTTTTTCATTCTTCTGTTGCTACTGTTTTTTAAAGAGATACTTTTGTTTATTCTCCAGGAAAACATTCAAATTAACTTATTACATAAGAAAATCCAAATATATATTTCATTTGCTATAAATGGTAGTATATCAAAATCTTGTGCAGGCTAGCCAGTTAGTCTGAGTGTAACATATTTGCTCATGGCTTTATAAAAAGTGATGGAGATAGAGTATTTTGGTAATTTGGGCCAGTAAGCATCTTACACTTTCTACAACTCCAATAATACTAAGGACTTGTATCTGGGGTTCTGTTGGTTTTGGTTTTCCTGTTCTGTTTTTTCCACCTCTTGCAATTGGAAATGGCTACTCAATATCTTTGCGTTGACTGGCATTCCACTTTGTCGTTTGCATTCTGGTATTGAGTCCACCCAGTAAATTTTGCATCATGAATACTGTACTTTTCAGTTGTATAGTTTCTGTTTGGCATGTGTGCATGTATGGGCAAACATGTATCAGGTAAGTTTTGACTAAGGTACTGCCAGTGTTGTGAAGATCCCATATCTTTCTTAATAGTTAGACAAAGCTGATTTTGTTTTTGCTATTGCTATTTTTGTTATTATTGTTTGTTTTCCTTGAGACAGAGTCTCACTATGTAGATCAGACTGGCCTCAGACTCACAAAGACCCACTTACCTTTGCCTCTCAAGTGCTGTGATTAAAGGTGTGTGCCCCTGTGCCTGGTGTTACTGTTGTTTTAACAGATACAGCCACTCAGTTTTTATTCAGACTGTGAATTCTCTCTTACTTTTGTGATTACCAGGGCATTTTAATCTGTTACATTTTCAAAGACTTGCATGCATTGTAGGGGCTGTCTTATATACATACTACATATAGGTTAGTCTGAGGTTTGAGCAGTGATTTAAATCTTGGTTCCATTTCCAAAGCCCTTTCTGTCTTGCACTTTGGATTTATTGGTAGTGTGTGCAAAGTTGAGTTCTGCCCATCACATGTGTAGATTTATACAAGGAACTGGGAATTCCTCTCTCCAGCCTGTTCCTTGAAGCCTCTATTTAAAGATCCCTTCCCCAGCTCTTCTAGTAAGAAAATGGGGATTTCCCATACTACTGTCCATACTACATTTATACCTGGAATGCACCCTTAAGACAACTGGAAGGAGAAAAGGAAAAAAAATCCTGAGGCATCTTTGGTCTCCTAGGGCCTCTTTTGTTATTTCTCTAGTGAGAAAGATGGAGCTAGGTTACTTTTTTTTATATTGATTTTTATTGAGCTCTACATTTTCCTCTGTTCCCCTCCCTGCCTCTCCCCTCCCCTTCAACCATCTTCCAAGGTCCCCATGCTTCCAATTTACTCAGGATATCTTGTCTTTTTCTACTGCCCATGCAGATTAGATCTATGTATGTCTCTCTTAATATCCTCATTGTTGTCTAGATTCTCTGGGATTGTGATTTGTGGGCTGGTTTTCTTTGCTTTATGTTTAAAAACCACTTCTGAGTGAGTATATGTGGTAATTGTCTTTCTGTATCTGGGCCCTCAGAATGATGTTTTCTAGCTCCATCCACTTGCCTGCAAAATTTAAGATGTGGTTATTTTTTCTGCTGTGTAGTACTCCATTGTGTAAATGTACCACCCTTTCCTTATCCATTCTTCCATTGAGGGGCATTTAGGTTGTTTCCAGGTTCTGGCTCTAACAAACAATGCAGCTATGAATGTAGTTGAGCACATGTACTTGTGACACGATTGAACATCCTTTGGATATAAACCCAAAAGTTATATTATTGGGTCGTGAGGAAGGTTGTTTTCTAATTTTCTGAGAAATTGCCACACTGACACCCAAAGGAGCTGTACCAGCTTGCACTCCCACCAGCAATGCAGGAGTGTTCCCTT
>LOEQ01005654.1:46929-68555 GCA_001685075.1 Bramus lutescens
CTTCCTTGGGTTGGAGTTTTCCTTCTAGTATTTTGTGTAGGGCTGGGTTTTTGGCTAGGTATTGTTTAAATCTGGTTTTGTCCTTCTATGGTGATTCAAAGTTTTGCTGGGTATAGTAGTCTGGTCTCTTAATGTCTGCATAACACTTGACCATGACTTTCTGGCTTTCATTGTCTCCAATGAAAAATCAGGTGTAATTCTGATAGGTCTACCTTTATATGTTACTTGGCCTTTTTCCTTTGCAGCTCTTAATATTCTTACTTTACTCTCTGTGTTTAGTGTTTTGATTATTATGTGGTGAGGGTACTTTTTTATTTTATTCAGTCTGGTGTTCTGTAAACTTCTTGTATCTTCATAGGCATATCTTTCTTTAGGTTGGGAAAGTTTTCTTCAAATATATTTTCTGTGCTTTTGAGTTGAACTTCTTCTTCTATACCTATTATTCCTAGATTTGGCCTTTTCATGGTGTTCCATATTTCATGGATATTTTGGGCTTTCTCATGATTTCTGTTTCTATAGTTCCCTCGGCTTGTGTTTTCTTTATTGTCTCTTTCAGTTTTCAAGTCTTGAATANAATAGTTTCTTTCATATGTTTGATTGCTTTTTCTTGGTTTTCTTTAAAGGATTTGCTGATGTCTTCCAATTTTTTGTCTTTCCCTTCATTTCTTTGAGGGAATTTCTCATTTTCTCTTTAAGAGTTTCAAACATTCTCCTGAAATTATTTTTTAGGTCATTTTCTTCTGCTTCATCTATATTTGGTTGTTCAAGTCTTGCTGTTGTAGGGTCTTTAGGCTTTACTGGTGTCATGTTGCTCTTTGTGGTATTGCGTGTGTTCTTACCTTTTCTACTCATCTTTTCCTCTAATAGGTATGATTGGGGCTGTGATTCTGTTGATTAATTTTCTAGGTGCCAGCGAATCCAAGATTCCCATGATTGTTCCTCGTGGTACAGTCAGTGCTATCATGGTTCTAGTTACCTCATTGGTCACTCCGTTATCCTGGAGGTCGCTCAGGTCGCTCAGCGCTCAGGAGCTTGTTCTACTTCCTTGGAGTTTGCTGTCTCTAGCCTAGGTTGTTGGCTCAGACCTGTTTCTGTAAATGTCCCTCCCTGGCCTGGATCCATTCCTGCAGAGGCTTGGGTTGGTCCTGTAAACGACTCTGGCTCCAGTCTACTTTCATGGATTCCCAGGCTTAGGTGCGCCCAGACCCGCAGAGGACCTGGCTCAGGCTTACTCCCTCAGAGGTCCCAGACCAGTGCCCAGACCCACAGAGGTTTCTGGTTACTGCCTATTCCCTTTTATGTCCCAGACCAACGCCCAGACCCACAGAGGTCCTAGCTCAGGTGTACTCCTTCTGAGGTCCTGGACTCATGCCTGAACCTGCAGAGATATTTGGTTCCTGTGCACTCCTTTGGAGGTCCCAGATTCACGCCCAGACCTGAAGAGATCCTGGCTCAGTCGTGGTTCCTTGGAGGTCCTAGACTCACTCCCAGACCCACAGGGGTCCTGGCTTAGGTCTACTCCCTTGAAGGTCCCAGATTCATGTCTGGACCTTCAGCAATCTCTGACTCTGGCTCACTCGCTTAGCAGTTGCTCCCCTGTACCTGTTCTGTGTAGTTTGCTGTCTAAGGTCTGCTCTGGCCCAGGTCGCTGGTTCAGTCTTGGTCCGCAAAAGTCCCTGGACTGAATCTGCTCCTGCTCCCGTGGTTTTCTCAGGCCCACCCCAGCCTAGGTAGCTGGTTCAGTCCAGAGTTAGTTTAATTTTTGAGTCATTCACTCAGACACCTTTATGACTGGAGATCCACATTTGACACAATCTTCACAATGTGCTTCCTGCTTAAACATTTTTATATGCCTACCTAGTTGCTTATTGAATGGTGTCCAGAGTTTTGTTATAGTCAGCGGATTTTAAGTATTTGTTTCTCATAGCTCTAAACTGTACCCTTTTCTTCATATGTTGAAGGCTAAGACTTAATCTAGAATGCAAGGGCTGAAAATAGAGCTAAGGACTGCGAGGCCCTGTGTTCAATACAAGCACCACAGTAAAGAATGTCAAGTAGGACTGAGTTCTGTATAATGATCAAGATCTTTAGTTCTTAAATAGTGTCCAGTGTATTTGAACTGATTTTCAAAAAATAACCACCCACTTTGATACAGTATTTTTCCTATGGATTTTTTTCTCTTGACAGTACTAAACCATTGTCTGTGCAGTTTTTGCTGTTTTTTTAAACCCAGTATTTTCACTGCATTTTTTTCTCTTTCTTAAAGGGAAAAAAGGCTGGTACTGGAATACAAAAGGCAAGAAGTAAGTATTCTGGTAACAATGTTTAATTTTCTTTTAGAGAGCAGAAAAAAGTTATATGAAGATTGAAGCTTGGGATGCTTAATTCTGTAGTAGGGCCCTTATCCCAGATACATGAAGCCCTAGAGTCAATTTCCAGTATATCCAAATATATATACTTGCAAAGATTTTCTAAGATAGTCAATAGTCCTTTAAATGATTTATTTGAGGATTTCTTAGTAATTTTTAGGACACAGAACTCTACGACAGCCTGACACTTAACACTACCCTACTCTGTGTTAGTGGTTATTTGGGGTTTTGCTTTTGCATTTTAAGATACTTGTTTTATGATGTGTTTGGGAAGGGATTATGAGTACATTAGTACAAGTACCCAAAGAAGCCAGAAGAGGTTGTTGGATCCCTTGGAGCTGGAGTTACAGGCAGCGATGAGTCTCACCTGGCGTAGATGCAGGAAACTGGACTCTTCTGGTCCTCTATGAGACTGTTACGTGATCTTCACTGCTGAACTCTCTCTCCAGCCCCCAAATTAATATTTTCAAGAACATTTTTTAAAACTCAATAGGGTTCCAAGAGAAACAATTATTCAAACCCATTTACTGTGATAAATATAAGACAATGCTTTGAGATAGTTTTTCAGTGTGAAAATATCAACACCAGTCAATTTAAGAATCTTGTATGGCTGGCTATGATGGCACCTGTCTACTCCAACATTGCAGACCAGGGCTAAAGTGTGAGCAGTTCCTGCCTAGCCTGGTCTACAGTTGAGACAGTCTGTCTTATAGACCCAGACAAATTCTCAGAATATGACAGATCTGCTATATGGGGTGGTGATATTGGAAAATATTATTGCCTTAGGTCTACACCTTTCTACTGTATAGGTAGAGTCTGTGAGTGTCTAATGGTTTTCTCTTCTTAAGCAGGGAGACTCAGAAAGCCTTTTCTAAAGGTTGAAGATGTGAACCGGTAAGTGTCAAAGCACAGTGTGGGGAAGGAGAGTTGGTATTACAGAGAAACTCTCATTAGACTTATTTCCATTAATATGTTTACTTCCCTTATATGGTGATGATGTGTACCTAGAGCATTAATTCACTTGTGTTCAACTGAATTTAGTTTCATCCTATGTAGATTCAGAGAATCTGCTCTAGACTAATCATAAAACCATCTCTTTTATTATTTTAGATAATCTCTCCGGCTAAATTCAGTATCATTAGTTTGGACAATTATTAAAAATTATTATAATTGTAGTGGGGGTGATTATTAATACTGCTTGGAAACATAAAACCTAAATATGATGTCTACAGTAATAGCTTCCCAAACTCTTTCATCTGAGATGGTCTTAATGAAATCAACAAACAGAGCTAAGTTAGATTACTTTCTCTTTGCTCTCTTACCTTTTTGGCCAAGTGTATCTAATTCTCTTGGGTGTTCACTGAGGTGACTAAAGAATTGAAAGCTTCTTTTTAAAACTTTGTTATGGGGCTGGAGAGATGGCTCAGTGGTTAAGAATGGTGGCAGTTCTTTCAGGTAATATGAGTTTAACTCCTGGCATTCTTGTTGAATGGTTCATGATCACCTGTAACTCCAGTGCTGAGGGATCTGATGCCCTGCTCTGGTGTTCTTGACACCCACATACATGCATACACAAATAAATAATAAAATCTTTACAATACATAAAATTGTAAATGTGTTATTGTGAAGAAAAGTACAATTTTTCTTCTAGGTTTGATGGTAACCTAACATGCCTCAGGAGGATCTCACTTTAGTCCATTCTTATCAGCATAGCAAGATCCTGCCACAAAATTAAGTAATGGGTCAGATATCCTATAATCATAGACTGCACTAGAAGATTTAATAGTGTGGATAACTTTACCTTAGCATGTGGTCCTGGATTTTATAAAACAGGCTTGGGTCTGGAGAGATGACTCAGTGGTTAAGAGCACTGGCTGCTATTCCAGAGGACTAGGGTTCAATTCCTAGCACCCACAGGGGAGCTAAAAATTGTCTGCAACTCTAGTCCCGGGGAGATGTTATACATTTTTTTTTGCCTATGTGGACACTACATGTATATGATGCAGAGATGTACATTCAGGCAAGCACCTATACACATACAAATAAATAAAAATTAAATAGATAAAAAATAACAATAAAGAAGCCAGGCAGTAGTGCCACACGCCTTTGATCCCAGCACTTGGGAGGCAGAGACAGGTGTATCTTTGGGTTTGAGGTCAGTCTAATCTACAGAGCTAGTTCCAGGACAGTAAGACGCTATCTCTAAAAATAAATAAACAAATAAATAAATAATGATTTTAAAAAAGCAGTCTGATCAAGCCACAGGCAGCAAGCCAATAGGCAGTGTNTGTTCCTTAATGGCTTCTACTTCAGTTTTTGCCACCAGATTCCTGCCTTGAGTTTCAGCTCTGCCTTCTCTTCATGATGGCCTGTGATTAGAACATGTAAGCGAAAATAAACCCTTTCCTCTTCAAGTTGCACTTGGTCATAATGTTTTATCATAGCAATATGTAATATAAAGATTTACCCAATAAATGGAAGAAGGCAAGTCATATATATAGTATGGAGTTAGTATCCAGAATACAAATATAATCCCTACAGCCAAAAAAATAAATAAATAAAATATACTAGAGAAATGCACATCCAAATCAGAGTGAGACTTAGAGTTATGGTAGTTCCATATGTATCTTAGAAACAGAAATAGCCAAAAGGTATAAGCAACCCCAGTCCATCAGCAAATGTATGGATATGTGAGGTGTGCAAGATATAGGTCTGTGTGTGTTCTGATGATAGAATGTTTTAAAGAATGAAATTCCAGCATGCCACAACACGGATTAGCCTTCTGGACATCATCCTAAGAAGTTACATTAGCCCATGTATCTAATAAAACATTCAGAATACTCAGATTTCAGTCACTGAGTCTGCAGAGGCTTGAGGGAAACAGTTATTGTTGAATGAGTAGGGTTTTTGGTTTTGCAAGGTAAGCACACAGGAGCGATTTTACAACCTCATGCTTAATATGACTAAACCATACAGTTTCAAATAGTATATAGAGCAGTGGTTCTCAACCTATGGGTCACAGCAACCCTTGACCCTTTTCACCAGGGTCATCTAAACCATTGGCAAACATGAGTATTTACATTATAATTAATTACAATAGCAAAATTACAGTTATGAGGCAACAACAGAAATAACTTTGTGGCTGGGGTCACTAAAACATAAAGGGCTGCAGCACTAGCAAGGTCACTGATGTAGAGGGTGGAATAGTTGATTCCACAAGTTAATGCTTAATGTGGCTAAACGGTACAGTTTCAAAAGTTAAGGTGATAGGTGTTTTGGTATGGTTTAAATGATGTTTTTTCAGTGGGAGGATCTGGGAGGTGATGAGGGAGGAAAAACTGTGATCAGAATATTGTATGAAAAAGTTATTTTCAATTTAAAAAGTGTTTTTTAAATGTAAAGGAACAGGCCTACAACCCAGGTGGCGGTGGCAGCATACACCTTTTAATCCTAGCACTCGGGAGGCAGAAACAGGTAGATCTCTGAGTTCAAAGCCAGCCAGGTTGAATTCCAGGATGGACAGGGCTACACAGAGAAACCCTGTCTCAAAATTCCCGTGTGCACACACACCCCCAAAAAAGAGAAGAAAAGAACAGGCCTACAAATTGATTCTTTGAAAGGAAGATTACCTCTAGCAAGTCTCGATTGTTTATTTTAGATTGAGGTGAATTACATGCTTTCGAAATACAAGACTTTAAAACCTTTCTTTCATTCTAGAGAAACTCATATATTTGTCTTTATTCCTTTAGGTCTTACAGACCGTTCTACCTTCAGCTGACCAGTATGCCTTCCATAAATTGCTCTACTCAGAAGCCTTGCAGCCCATTTGACATAGATAAGCCATCCAGCATCCAAAAGCAAGCTCAGCCTAAACCCAGGTTGGCTTGAAACTTTATTTTTTGAAGAAATACTATTTAAGCTGTTTTGATTCTCAATTATTGCTGCCTTTTTTTTTTTCACTTCATAATCATTTGGGGTATCGTATTTTATACCATGGTAGTGTTATGTGTGCTTGTTGTTTCAGTGAATATTTGTAATGCCTCTTTGCTACATTTAGTCTGAATCTAATTGCATTATTTAGAAAATGTTAGATAAGAAATGGGCTCAAATATGAAACCTATTTCTCTTGACCATTTGAACTGTTCTTCAGAGCAGCCGTTACATTTTGTTTTTATATTTCTTGAAATGTCCTTAAAGGTATTTGCTTTTACAAGTCTCTGATTATGGCAGATTCTGCATATGATAGTTTTAAGAAAATAAAATTTTAAGTTATTCATTGAGTTTAGCAGTAATTTTATTACCATATATTTCTATTACTAGAATTAATACAGATGGCGATAAATGTGGTGGAACCCCAGTTCAACTCCAATTGAAGGAAAAAAGAAAAAGAGGATATTGTGAATGCTGCTTACAAAAATATGAAGATCTCGAAACTGTAAATGTCATTTTACACTTGGGATTGGTATTTCTAAAAGCCTAAAAAACATTTTTTTTTTGTTTAAATCTTGCCTTAATGTTCTGATTTTACTTTGGAGCATGTTGGAAAGATATTCTTTGATAGAAACCTAGCTCTTGCTTAATGATTATCGTAGGCATGGAACCCAGAGCTTTACGCATTATGGGCACGTGCATCAGCACTGAAATTTAGCCTGATGCAGTTGAAATTTTAAGAACCCAAGTAGGGAAATCAACATTGAAACGAAAGAATACTTTTTATTCATTCTGTTGCTGTCTGTTGAGCACTTAGTATATAAACTACATGATAAAAATAACAAACTCTATGTAACGGCATTAGGTCAGTGCAAGTAGAAGCAGCAGGAGTGAGATGTTGCTTTTTAGTTAGGCTTGGCAAAGAAATACCTAAGTGACGTCTAAGTAGAACTACAGAGAAGTTAGGTAACCAAATTTCTCGAGGACAATTGGACTTTGTAAGCTGATTGAAAAATAAGAACTTTGGAATCACTGACAATCTGTCCATGTGCCCTTAGAGTTTAGTGCATAGCAAGTGCTTATTAATCATCACAGTTATTATTTTAATTCTTAACTTTTAAAAGAGTAGATAGATATACTGGTGTACAACATACACCTTTCTAGTTTCAAATCTCAGGAAGCTGAGGCAGGATGAATATTTGAGTGCATAATCCATAGGACATGAACAACATGACAAGACCTGTACTGAGAGAGAGAGAGAGAGAGAGAGAGAGAGAGAGAGAGAGAATAGTTGGAAATTTAGAGTATTAAGCCTGAAAATACTGATTCATAAAGCATCTGACTTCATCTTAGATGAATTAGAGTTTGTTTTGTAACCAAAAATTTATTAATACTTACCAGGGGTTTAACTTTGTTTTGTTTTACTTACATAATAAAGGAGAAAATACAGTTGGTTTAAAATTGCATCGACTCAGAACATAGTTTCTTAAAATTTTTCCTTCTAATTGTTTTAAAACTAAGGTCATTTTTTTCTTTCTAAAATTAGTTGGCATTGTGAGAACAGAATAATCTAGAATTTTGAGGTTCTAATGTGATATTCAGAAAGTGTAAGAATAGTAGGAAAGTTGTTCACTGGTTGCCACAAAGAAAGTATATTTGAGGATAAAATTGAAAATCATGACTTTAAGGGTTTTTTGTGTTTTTTTTTTGTTTGTTTTTTAATTTAAACTAAAGACGCTGAGTTGGGTAGGTCGCTCTTGTAATCATAGCACTTTGGAGATGTGGCTAAAGGGTCTTGGGTTTGAGACCAGTTTGGACTACGTAGTATGATCTTTGGAAAGAAAAAGTATGTTGTATTTGAACCTTGAATTTCACAGTGATTCTACACATGCCAAGAGACTGAGTAAGCAAATATTTTTGAGGACTTAGGAGATGGCTGTCAGTGATGTGCTTATAAAGGAACTAAGATTGATCCCCAAAACCCACATGCAAACCCTAGACATGACTATAGCATAAATAATAGAGATCTGGAGATAGATATCGAGGTTTAACCTGAAGATCAGAAAATCAAAGCAGCCAACCACTAGAGAGACCTTTTACCTCTACTGTATCTTCAGATCAAAGGGCACGATCCTGTCTCCAGGAATCCTCAGACTCCACACTCCTGTCTCTTCCCCTTTATATTCCTCTTTCTGCCTAGCCATATCGCTCCTATCTGCACCTCTCTGTTACTGAGATTAAAGGTGTGTATGATCCCAAGTGTTGGCATCACTTTTGCGTGAGCTCCGTTTCTCTTAGATAGATTCAGTCTTGTTTAGCCCAGGATGGCCTTAGCTCACAGAGATCAGGCAGCCTGTCTCCCAAGTCCTGGGATTAAAGGTGTGTGCCACCACTTCCTGACCTGTATGGCTGACTAGTATGGCTGTTTTGTCCTCTAATCTTCAGGCAAGCTTTATTTATTAAAGCACAAACAATATACCACTATATATGATGGTGTACATGTTTAGTCCCAGTGCTGGGGCAGAGACAGGTTGGTTGCTGGGGCTTGCTGGTCTACCAGCCTACTATTTTTTTTGGTGGGACAGCCCCTGAGGAAGACACAACAGACAAGGTTATCCTCTGACGTGTACACAAATACATATAAAAGGTTTTGTGTACTGGAGGTAAACCAAATGTCCCCTAGCTTTTCTAACTTGTGTAGCTGGCATAGAAAATAGTTTTATATACATTTACAAGTATGATTAAGTATTTTTTTCCTCTCCCCTCTCCCACCAAACAAAGTTTTTCTGTGTAACTGCTCTGCCTGTCCTAGAACTTGCTCTGTAGAGCAGGCTGGCGTTGAGCTCAGAGATCCACCTGCCTCTCCATTCCCAATGCTGGGATAAAAAGAGTGCGCCACCACTTTATATTTTTACTTAAAATAAATTTTCTTATTTTTTAAAAAACATGCAAATAAATATAAACAACATACACTAAAATTAATTGGACTCAATGTCTTACTTAGTGAAACTGTATACAGTTAATATTAGGCATGCAGATTGGAAATTATGAAGCTTCATACTAAATCTTACTCTTTCAATACCAAATATATTTTAGGCATTTATCCACCAAATGGGTGGACTTAGAAAGTATAATTTTAAGCAGGATCACACAGTCTCAGAAATAGAAGCCTCCATGTTCTTCCCATATGTAGAATTTAGCCATTAGTATGTGTACTCATGTAAACAAATGTGAGTACAGCATGACGTGTAGAGACAGAGCAGGAAGGCTGAGTATATGGGGTGAGGATGGTCTGGATGCAGGTAATGGGCATGAATTATGAAAGATGATGTAAAGCTAATTGTTTTTCTAGTTCTAATTCTAGCTTAGAGAATGTTCAAGTTATGTGGACTAGAACATACAATGGTAGTAAATGATGAGAAAGGTATTAGACTGTGTAGTTCAGTAGTAGAACAAACAGACTTAGTATATGTGAGACTGCAGGTTCAGTTCCCAGACACAAAAATAGAAGTAAATAATAAATAAGATTGCTTGACTTAGAGTGTTAGAGAAGGGACAGACAGCTGAGGCATTTAAATCAATACCTAAGTAATGAAAAAAAATATTAAGTAGATATAGAGAGGAACTATGTAAAATTGGAATGCTCAGCTTATTTTTCCTTCTAACCACTCTTAAGTCTAAAAAATTCCTCTGTTAGGATCAGTAGGTAACGAGATAATTTGCTTGCTCATACTTGGATGTTTCTTCAACAATGAGTCTAATTGTAATGTGTATATTTTGTAGCATTTATCATAGATTTTGGGTTTTAAGGTTTACTCTTACATAAGTACGTACGTGAACATATAATACATTTGTAGAGCAGTAAGTGCTTGTAACTGCTGATCCAGCTCTCTAGCCCTGTAGATTGTTTTTAAACTCTTATTGTCTAGACTCTTATAGATTTTAGATTCTTGTATATTAAGTTAAAAGACTTCATTTAATTCTGTAAGTCCTACCTTGGTAATTATATGCAGCAGTGGGTGAAAAGATGTTTTATAAAATATTAGTATGTTGCTGGTTGCTAAAGGTAGTTCTTAACTTTTATCTTGAGAAAGGGTCTTTCCTTTTTTCTATTTTTGGATAATTTTGAGCCAGAGTGTAACAGCCCTGGCTGTCCTAGAACTCACTTTATAGAGCTCAGACTCACAAAGATCCTCTTGCAATTAAAGGTGTGCTCACCCACACCTAGCTGAGAAAAGGTCTCTTTGAAAATATTTAAATTAAAATATAAATACATCATTTCCCCCTTCCCATTTCCCACCCATTCCAACTACTGATACTTACTGTCTTTCAAAAATTCATGGGCTCTCTTTAAAAAGATTGTTGGTTTATTTATATATTCTATTCAGTCCAGCAAACGTTACTTGTATGTATGCAATATCAGGCTAACCACTTTGTGTAAGATAGTTAGCATTCTCTTCTCTGGGGAAGACTATTCTACCCTCAGCATTCCTTAGTTGTCTCTAGTTCTTTGTCTAGGGTTGGAGCCTCGTGAGATTGCTACCTTCCATCTTAGCATGCATATTGATGTTGTCCTTACCCCGCTCATGATTGGATAACTCTCTTTGAGTAAGTGTGTTTTCGCTGTCACTTCTAGGGATGCCATCTTACAGCAGACTTTCTGTTCTCTGCCTTCTGCAACTGTTTGACCTCTTCTGCGATGTTCGCTGGACACCACACAATCCCTTAGTCTCTGCATTTGCAGTTGTAGTTTTCTGTGACCTCCATCTATTGCAGAGACAGATTTTTTGATGGGGGGGGGGTAAGAACTACACTTAATCTGTGGTTATAAAGATATTTATAATAGAGTCAATAATTATGCTGGTTTATTAAAGGGGAGTTAGTAGCTGTGTGTTAACTGACACACAGCTGTCATCCCACCTTTGCCTCCCAGGTGCAGTGATTACAGACTGAGGAACCGTGCCTGCCAATGCAGTTCTGTGTTTGATGTCAGAGTAGATACATCCAAAAGTGATATAGACATTGATGTGACAGAGATTCTTTATTTGATTTGGAATTATTTTTTGATTTAATTGATACAATTATTGAATACAGTTTTATGATGCTTTTTATTTTGTTTTAGCACCTTCTGAGTGAGAAACACAGAAACTTTGCACAGAGTAACCAGTATCAAGTTGTTGATGATATTGTATCTAAGTTAGTTTTTGATTTTGTGGACTATGAAAGAGACACACCTAAAAAGAAAAGGTAATTAATTTGCCAAAGTTCTACTTATGTTGTTAAGCTATTTTAAACTAAAAATTATTCTCATTTATCTGCTCTTAGAAGGAATATAGGTTTTTTTTACATGACATAAATATAGTTTAGTACTAATACCTTCTTCCCTTCTTTTTCCCTACCACCAAAGGTATTTAGTCTCCTAACATGTTTTGAAAGGGAGTTCACAATTTTTTCTATTAATGTCAGTATAGAGTTGATATTTTAGGTTTGGTGAACTGAGTCAGTGACCTCTGCTCAGCTTTGTTACAGAACACGGCTGTGTTGCAGCAAAACATTAGTTAATAAAGAAAGTGAAGACCAGATATTACGAGTAGGGAATGTTGCCAACCTCTGATATTGAACTATGGAACTTAGTGTACTCAGATTAAAAATGTTGATTCCTAACAAAGACATTGTCAGACTTTGAAATGTGAATACAGTAGTGTTTAGTTTCCAGTAACTGCACACTGACAGTTTGAGTCCTAATTAGATTATTCTCAGAAATCTAAAATTTTAGAAATGCTTTTCTATGCATGCACAGTTGTCTAATTTTATGTTAATCTTAAGCAGTAAGATTAGAGATGAGATACTAAAGTAGAGCTTCTGAAAGGTGAGCAGGAAGTGCTCCATCTTTAGGTCTGGATTTGGGCAGTACTTTACTTACTAATGTGGCCATGTGGAACCAACTGAAAACTTACATTTTTTGAAAGTTTGAGGAAAGGCATGAGCAGTCAGCTTTTAAACTGGTCATTCCCTGATCATTTTACAGTGTCATTTTTACTTCTCGTCAGTCCGTATACATCTCTGAAGTTACAGGTGGAGCAGTGTCGTCACCCATTTGTTGAGAGGAACTCTAGACCCGAGTTTGGTTTTGTTTTGCTTTTTAGGGATCAAATCTAAGGCCTCATAGATGAGGCACAAAAGGAATCTTAAAGAGTAAACCCCATTTATAAGTAAAAGAATCCAATCTGGGGGTAGAGACAGTGAATTGTATATTGCTCGTGGTTTCCTGTGATAGATAAGGCAAATGTAACTGGTGACCAGATAACTTGTCATTCATTTGTGCATAATTTGGGCTCGTTCAAGAGAGTAGTATCCCAATTATTCTAGATTCTGCATGAAAAAGAGTTTTGACTCAAATATTTGTGTGAAATTGAAGGACTACTTTGTCACCTTTAGAAATACAAATATCTAGTTCACTTTGATATGAAATGTTTTAAATATAAATGAAAATCATGATTCTACTTTCAGTTTCTAGTAAATACTTTCTGCTTAAAAAACTAGAAATTGTACATTAAAATATGAAGCAAAGTGCTGAAGTGTTGGCATTTTCTCAGGATAACAACAGCGTTGGGGAGATAGAGAGCCTGTCACCCGATTCCTGCTGTTTAAGTTTCTGATGATTCAGGATGTTGGTTCTCTTGGGAAAAGAAAACAATGGATGAGAAATGGGTACACTAGAGTTTTTCACATTTTAAAACATCTGAAGTAAATGTTAAGATTTCTGTGTTGAGATATCTTAAATGGGTTTTTAAAATAAGTTTTAGACAGTTTTACTAATTTCTAACTTTTGGTTTCCTTTTTTTCTTTATAAAGAATAAAATACAGCACCAGATCCCTTTCTTCTGTTTCTCAGAATGTCCTGAAAAACACTGAACCAAAGGAGAAGCTACAGTTGGAGCCCATTTTTTGGAAGGACATGGGAGAAAGCAATAGGCTCAAGCAGGATTTTCAGTGTGAAAAATCTCAGAAGCCTGAACAAAAGCTGGTGTTTGCTTCAGAACCTGCGTCCTACTCTTCAGCCGGATTGGAAGGATGTGATAAGAAAACAGTGAGCATGTTACATGCAAGTGACACTGACTTAAGACAGAATTTTACACCTCTACCTCCATGTAAAAATGAGCAGGAAGGAATTCTTGATGTTTCTGAATATAAATTAATTAATAGAAGTGATTTAGAACAGAGGGTAGGTGACTCTCCAAGTGTGCCACAGTCATGTGTAGAAGTTTCTTATCTAAGTACAGAAAATAGTCCACCCCAACCAAAATTAACAGCAGATAATACACATTTTCCAGCAAAAGATCTACAAGATAAAGAAATTCATTTTTTATTTGGTCATGATTCTGACCTGGTGACTTTAAATCCACCAAAGGAACACCTACCAGTGAGGGCCAGAACTCCACCCTGTAGTCCTCAGGGCCCTGATGAGTGTTACACTGAGAACACGGATAATTTGTCTTGTAGTAAGATCCAGCGGAAAGTAAGAATGTTATTAGGACAAAAGAAAAAAACAGTGGACCCAAGTGCTGAATTGGATACAAAAAGGACTGAGTATCCTGCATGTGAAGACAGAACTTGTGGGTCACCCGTACAGTCTCTACTGGACCTCTTTCAAACAAGTGGGGAGAAATCAGAATTTTTGGGTTTTACAAGCTACACTGAAAACAGTGGAATATGTGATGTTTTAGATATTTGGGAGGAAGAAAATTCAAGTAGTCTGCTGTCGTTTTTCTCTTCCCCTTCAGCTTCTACATTCGTTGGATTTTAGTATTTAATGTGTTTTTCAGAAGTTAAAGCTATATTCTTGGAATTTTTATAGATACATATATAATTCTTAGGAGTTGTTTTGGGTTTTTGTTTTGGCCAGCTTTGTATGGAATCATATGTAAATATTAAGATGTTTATTTTTTACAGAATTGAGTAGCTGTTGCAAATTATACAATAAATCTTGTGATTTATTTTATATAACTCTGGCCACAATTGTTTCCTGAGAGTTGTAATGAATATCATTTGCTTTATCACTGATAGTAATTTCAAGTGAGATTTCAAATAGATCAAAAATTGAGCACTATTAGCATAGATTTTCATCATTAGCATGTTAGTGCCTAAAATAAAATTTCAGATAGAGTGGAGAAAAACATATTAATTGGTGTATTTGGATTCTTTAAGTTACTAAAAATATTGACTATAAACACAGACCCAGCTAGATTCTGCCAGGATCCTTATACTGCAAACTGAGGTTATTGAAGGGATCAGAACAATTCCAAAAAATCGTAAAGGAGAGCTTAAACCACTGACCTTTGCGGAAGTTGTAAGTTGAAAATAATTTCTTTAAAAATAATTTTTTCACTATTAGATGATTAATGATATAGTGAATTGTTGGGATTGTTTTGAAATGCCTGGGAGGACTAACTTGATCTGGTACTTGACTATAAAATAACTTGGAACAGGGAAAATTTAAGGTGAAATTCATCTTACTTTTGAGTATATTTGGTAAGAGGGAAATAATTTACTATTGTAATTTTTAAAAGTGGCACGCAAGAGAAAGACACCATGCAACAAAGCTCAGGTGGAAAGATTTTTTTATTGGGGGAAAGTAAATGAGAGAGGAAGAGGGGAGACTGGCCTTTGGGGGTAGGAGCAGCACCAGAGAAGAGAAAGGCACAGAGAGACAGGCAGAAAGAGAAAGAGACAGGAGGTGGGCAAGGCCCACCCTTTAAAAGGGAATGAAGTCAGTGTGCACAGAAGATGCTCTTAGTGGTTGCAGCTAAGGACGTATCCTGTGAGTACCCCAAGGACAGGCTAGTACAGATGCCAGAATACTAACATTCCTCCTTTTTTATTACTATAAAAAAGGTGAGGAGTTAGAAACAAGTAGCAAGTGAGGTGAGGATGAGAACACAGTGCTCTCAAGACTACTTCCTGTTGACCTGGGGGATGTTGTTCATGAAGGGACAAAACCAACTCCATTTTGTGCTAGGCCCCAAGGTGGATATCAGCAATACGGAAGTTCCCTAGACTGCAGCCCAGCTGTTCAAGGTTGATATCAGCAGAGTGGAAAGTCCCCTGGACTGTAGCCAATCAGAGAGTCAACCATACCCTTATGGCCATAACTGTAGATTTATGGGGTTTTGCCTTTATAAACCCTGCCTAAGAAGAATGTGGCACTTCCTCTGGTCCCCACTGCGTCGCTGTAGAAGACAAGGTCTCTACCACGGTTTGTACTTCATGAGTAAACCTTGCTTTTGCATTTTAGTGAGTCTGTGGTGGTCTTCTTGGGGTCCTCCGCAACCTGGACACAACAGATTCGGGGCATCCTTGACTCAGTCTATTCTATTTCTGTTCACATTTCCTGCCTGGTTTTACTCTGCTAAGCCATTTAGCTGAAATAGCTTTGTTCATCAACCAATAAAAGCAACACATATGCAGAAGAACATCCCACATCATAGAGCTGTAACAGCTCTCACAGCATAGCAGAATTGCTATATTTGTGTGGGAAAATTCCCTTAGAGCAGAGCAGAACCATAGCACTGGCTGGGGAGACTCCCTTGCTGGCACAGAATTGTTCGACTCCGGGGAAGCAGAGCATTTCTCTGGAGCAGAGCAGAGCTGAAACAGCATTGCTAGAGAAACCCTCCTCTGCTGGATCAGAGTTGTGACATTTGCATTAGGGAAATCTTTCCTGGAGCAAGGCTATAACACTACTGGGGAAACTGTCCCCATCAGACAAAAGCTGTAACACTTCTGTTAGAATACCTTTGCCTTCCAAGCTTTAGGTGACCCTTGGCTTCCTGCTGCCAGGATACCATTCTCTTCTGAGCTTTAGCTAATCCTTGGGGTGTGAGTGCCAGGATACCTTTCCCTTCTGAGTTGTAGGTAACCCTTGGCTTCCAAATGCAAGAGTACCTTTACCTTCCGAACTATAGGTAATCCTAAAATTTGTATCAATATACAAAACTACCTTAAAAGAGTAGGGACATATATAAAGTATGTTTTAACAGAAATAAAGTTTGTATCAATATACAAAACTCCATACCAATGTAAAATATTTGGGATTGATAGTGGCTTTTTATTTTAAAGTAGATTTAATGATCTACACTTTTATCCTAGCCTTTCCATATATCCCTTTTTTTTCAGAAAGGGATCCTTAAATCTAACCTTTCTTTCTTAGTTTTCAACCAATCCCCCCTAAATGAAGACAAACATTCATAACCCACCAAACAACCAAAAACCACCCACTCCACCTCTTGGGAATGTAGGCATTGTATTCCTAAAATTACATCATGATATCTGGGCGCAATAGCTTTAGGAACCCCTGAGAAAATTGAGATAATGATCAAATCCTGGGGAAACTAACTGTACCATTGCTTGCCACTCTGTGTGTAATGGGAAAGTGAAGGGCTTATCTGAAGTCCTGAGTATAGCAACCTATAATGAGGTGTTTATGTAATTACTCTTTTGTCAATAAAAAAAATCAGAAGTCAGCAATCCAAAAATGGCTGAGATCCTCTCTCTGCCTGTCTTACTACTTTCTGTGTATCTGTCCTGTCCTCCAAAACCTCTGTGATTAATTTTGGTCAGCTAGTGACTAACTTTGCCCTCTGACTCAAAGCCAACTTTATTATAAGACTGTGATCAAAATATACATTTCCCCCTTTGGTCGAAATTTTAAAAAAGGGAAGGTTTTTAACTAACATAGTAAAACTATATGCAAATATATTCAGATAAGAATTACATTAACAGTGTCCAGTCCATTTGGACTTAGCAAATTCAGAGAAAATACTTTATTATCTATCCTATCCTGGTTAGTCCAAAGTTTTGTACTTAATTTACTTTCTATTCTAACTTGTATTACCAATCCAAAACTATCTTTTTATGTCTCTCAAACGTAAACACTTTACACCACTTTCGTGAGTTTCTTTTCTAAATTTGTTAACAAGGAAAACTATTAACTATATCAACTCCATCAGAGATCTGAGAAGGATATATTACCTGAGTAAACAGGAAGTGCAGAGCAGACAGCTCCTAAAACTCAGAAATGACAGAAACATCTGGCTCCCTGAGCAGTCACTCAAGGTCCCTCTGTAATGTTGGAGCATCCGTCTGCAACAACCTACAGGCCTAGAATATCTGAAAGACTTTTCTGTGAAACAGGAATTTTGAGGTATTATCCTGCCTCCTCTTGGCAAGGTTCAACAGTCACTACCTTTACTGTTGTGCTTTTCCAATTTGGACAGCATATGGTCAGTAGTACAGGCAAGTGTAGTTTCCCATTGACTAACTGTTGCCACAAAGAAAGTAACTTCCAAATGGAGTTTCTTCGATGACTGTCATCTTCTCTGAATTAGATTGGAGTTGCTGGGAGCAGACATTTCTCACTGTCGTAAAAGACCTTATATTATTAAAACATCTTAAGTGCCATATTCTGTAGCTCTTGTCTAAAATACATCCCTGTTTGATCTTGAAAACATACCAAACATGACTACAAGTTTGATTGTAATAGGTGACTAACAACCTGCATTTCTTAATTATCATAGTTTGTAATAATAACTTAAGGATTAGAAATTTATATTACATTGTTAAATGAACTGCATAGGTACAATCTTTAAAAAGTGTAGAAACATGCACAGTTGTGATAGGTGACTAATAACTTGCATTTCTTTATTATCATAGTTTGTAATAATAAGGATTAGAAATTTATATTAAATTGTTAAATGAACTGCATAGTACAATACCTTAAACAAGAGTAGGAACATATGTACAGTATGTTCTAATGAAACTAGCCTTAAATATGTCATGTCGGGGGCCAGCCTCAACAAAAATACCTCTTGCCAGGGTAGGGGCATGGGGATCAGAAAAAAATAGTAAAGAGGATGAACACACGAATAAAAATAATAAAACAGAAAAGATAGGATAGTATCAGGAGGGAGTTCCAGTGAATACTAAAATTGCCCATGTTTAATTTTCCATACACTTTTATACCCCAATACAGAAGGGGGAAGAAGGCAACAAAAGACTTCTTTAGTATGATACTAAGGACAACTTGAACAGTTAATTGCTTCAACACTTTGAGACATCAAATCATTAGCATTCTGTTGTTTAGGCAGTGAACATACCTTAGACCAAATATCCAGAGGACAGCCATTCCCTAGCTCAAACCTCCTGTTACAAAAGAAGGAGCAGAAGTATGTTTGCATATTCTGACCGTTTGTTAAGACAGAGTGGATCTACCTGTATGTGCCATCAGAATGTGAGAACAAGTAACCACATCCTGGGTTAGGATGTGTAGCCCTGGTTGTCAGCAATTTTTAGCAGCCTCCAAACTCCCTGACCATCAGACAAGGTAGAAATTGGCTCACATTTTTGGGCCTTCACAGTATCAATATACAAAAAATATCTTAAACATGAGTAGAAACAAAGTATAATAAAAATAACCTTATATAACTGGAGGTTTCTCTCTCACCTGCCAGTGTGCAAATAATCACTCTGAGTCTTAATATTAATTACAAGTGTTTAGACTGTTAGCTCAGGTTTATTATTAACTAACTAGCTCCTATAACTTAAACCATTTCTATTCTATATTTTGCAGTGAGGCTCATGGCTTGTTACCTCATCTTGCTTCTCCGGCAACTGCTGGCATCTCCCAGACTGCACCTTCTTTTTTCCTGTATGTTTGGATTTCCATTAGCTATATTCTGTCCTGCCATAAGCCAAAACAGCTTCTTTATTAAGCAATGGTTATAAAACATTCACAGCATACACAGGGGTATCCTACATCAACCTTAAATTTGTATCTATATGCAAAAACACATAACAGTGTAAAATATTTAAGACTAGTATTTGCTTTTTGCTTTAAAAGTAGATTCAATAATCTACCTATCATTTCTAAATCCTCCATTTTCTTTTCAGAGTAAGATTAGTAATTAATCTTTGTTCATCTTTTTTTCTGGCTATTACCAATAAGAACTTATAACCAACCCCCATAAAAATGACAAATATTTAAATCAGTTTTTTCTATTCAATGTCTCCCCAAAGACATATCTTTTTCATTAGAATTTAGAAACTTAAAGTCAATTAAGCACAGTGTAATCTATCTCTGGGGTCTTTATTACTGCTTTCTGTTTATTAAGCAAAATTTTAAAAGTTCAGTTAGATCTATCTATAACTGCATGTCCTGTAGGATTGTGCAGTATACCTGTAATATGCTTTGTGTTGTAATATACAAAAAAAAACCCAAACCTGTTTTATTTTACTAGAGACATATGCTGGAGCATTTTCTGTCTTAATTTGTAAAGGTATCTCCATAATGACCATGACTTCTAGTAAATGTGTTATTACAGAATCAGCCATTTTAGAACTTAAGGCAGTTGCCCATTGAAATCCTGAATATGTATCTATGCTATGGTGCATATTTAACTTTCCAAACTGCAAAATGAACTATCCATTTGCCCAACTTCATTTCTTTGAGTATCTTTTGGGTTACTTTTTATAAGTAATGGAGTTTGATTATACGTAGAACTGTAGTTAGAAGGCCACTTGTTCTTTTCTTGGCTGCCCAGACTCCTGAAATAATCGCACAGAAACTATATTATTTAAATCACTGCTTTCCCCATTAGCTCTAGCTTTTTATTGGCTAACTCTTACATATTGATTTAGCCCATTTCTATTAATCTATGTATTGCCATATGGCAGTGGCTTCCGGGTAAAGTTCTGGCATTATCTCCGCAGGGGTTGCATGGCTTTTCTCTAACTTGTCCTTCCCCCCCCCAGCATTCAGTTTAGTTTTCCCCGCCTACCCCTATTCCCTGCATAGGCCCAAGACAGTTTCTTTATTAACCAATGGTATTCACAGCATACAGAGGGGAATCCTACATTGTAGAGTGAGTAGGAGATTTCCTTGCCTTGTCAAGTGATAAAAAAATATTTCTTTAAACATTTTCTGTTAGCATAGTGTTTCCTATTTAATTCTGAGGCTTCTAGCACATTTCTTACCAACCGCTGATTGATTTCATCATTACTTTGTACTAGAGGGTGTGACAGACAGATGTATGGAATCTGATATGTTATATACAAAGGGAAGAATTCTCTGATTACTTGTTGCTGTTGAATAAATTCCCAAGTTGTTTCTGAATCATATGGAATAAGTTCAGAAGTTTCAATGTATAAAACACCTCTTTCTGCATATTGAGAGTCAGTAACTACATTAACAGGTTCTGGAAAATCTAATAATACCCTGAGAATACTATATAATTCTGATTTCTGAGCTGAATCATAGGTTGTTTGAGCCAACTTCATTTTCTTGACTAATAATCTTTCTTTCCTGATGTATTTGCATCAATATAAAATGTTGAAGTTCCAGAAATTGGTGTTCCCTTTATTTTATGAGGGAGAATTCAATTGGTTCTTTTTATAAACTGAAGTTTCTTGCTTTTGTGATATTTGTTGCTAATCTTTCCCAAGAAATTACTTCAAGCTCTTTGACAATGCTCATTTTCTGCCCATAATGAGGCAATTTCAGTATTAGGTAAAAGGTACCACAATTTTTGATGGGTCTATTTCTGCTAGTTGACAAAGTCTTAATTTTCCTTTCAGTATCAATTCAAAAAACTTTTTTACATAGGTCTTTAGTTTTTCTTCCATTTGTGTGCTAAAAATACCCATTCTAAGATATTATCTACTCTCTGCAGAAGAATTCATCTAAGAGAATGAATGGAAGGTTAAAAACAACCTGGATATACTTAAGCTCAGATCTAAGGGATACCATGTGCATCATGTAATTTCTTTTCTACCAGTGTCAGTATTCTCTCAGCCTCAGCTGATAGTTTTCTTTGATTATTTAAGTCTTTATCACTATGTAAGGTTTGAAATAAATTACTCAGTTTTTGAATTGTCATTCTAATTGTGGGCTGTAGCCAGTTAATGTCTCCCAGCAATGTTTGAAAATCCTTAAGAGTTTATAATTAATCTCTACTGATTTGTAGTTTCTGTAAACCCATCTTTTATCCTAAATAATTAACAGAATCTCTTCTTTGTGTTTTTTTCTGAAGCAATTTGTAATCTCCAACATGGCAAAATTTTATTTACTTCATCAAACATTTTTTTCTAAAGTATCTGTGTCTTGAATTAGTCAATAAGATTTCATCCATGGCCAGGCAGTGGTAGCACACGTCTTTAATCCCAGCACTCAGGAGGCAGAGGCAGGTGGATCTCTTTAAGTGTCAGCCTGGTCTACAAGAGCAAGTTCCAGGACAGACTCCAAATTTACCAAGAGAAACCCTGTCTCAAAAA
>LOEQ01005655.1:31155-54783 GCA_001685075.1 Bramus lutescens
CTGGCTTTATGTTGAGATCTTTGATACATTTGGACTTGAGTTTTGTGCATGGTGGTAGATATGGATCTATTTTCATTCTTCTACATGTTGATATCCAGTTATGCCAGCACCACTTGTTAAATATGCTTTCTTTTTTTTATTTGATTTTTTGCTTCTTTATCAAAGATCAGGAGTTCAAAGATGTGTTGATTGATATCCAGGTCTTCTACTCAGTTCCATTTTGTCATCTTTTGCACTGGAAGAATTATTATTATCAGTTTATGTCTCTTTGTACCATGTATATGTCCAGTTAGTGTCCTTTGGGCAGGTGGAAATGAGGTTCTGGGGCCAGCTTTATTCCTTAGAAAAATCTTTCACTGATTTCAAACTTTTAGCATATGACTTTCAGACGATTCCCTGGGTTTGTTTGTTTGTTTGGTTGGTTGGTTGGTTGGTTGGTTGGTTGGTTTGCTTGGTTTTGAGACAGGGATTCTCCTTGTAGCCTTGACTGTCCTGGAGCCCCGTTTTTAATTGTGACTGTAACTCACATTGCTGTCATGCACAACCTTCCTGAGAGGGACCACTTGGTGCCAGCAAGCCTAGGAAAGAATGTTTGTCCCAGGACAATGTATGTAGTACCTTTAACACCCTCCCCATTTCCCTGCCACCTATTTTACTTGGTCTGAGTTGGAATGCTGATGTCAACATGCTGGCCTGGGCATCAGGGATGGCGAGAAGACCATACTCTCCTGTATTCATGCCCTGTGGACTCTCTGTGGCTCACATTGTGAAGATTTAGTGTGACTGCAGCTATTCTAGGACAGCACAGATTAGAGAAAACCTTTATGAAAACATAACAGAATAACTTATTGTAGTGGCATTTCAATCGTATCTTAATAAATAAAGACTAACTGAAGATCTGAGAGTAAAACAGACCTACTGGTCAGCCTCGCAGACCAGGTTATGGCAACACACAACTTTAATCCCAGTAGCCATAATGACACACACCTTTAATCCCAGTTGCCATAGAAACCGGTCAGTGCATGCTTTAAATCACAGTGGTGCGTACCTTTAATCCCAGCCCTAGAGAGGATTGTAAAACAGGAGGAAACAGATCTAAACATTCTCATTCTAACATTCCTAGAGCCAGAGTCGCTGTTTCCATCTGAGGTTGAGGTAAGAGCCAGTGGCTGGCTGTTTTGCTTTTCAGATCTTCAGGTTGAACCCCAGTTTCTGACCCTGAGATTTTATTAATCATGCTTTGATTTATTATGTGGGGAGGGGAGTGAATCAATACCACTGCATTCCTTTGATTACTGTGGCTTCAGCAGGAAGTAATAGCATGTCTGTCTTTTGGCTGACCCAGGAAGAAGGGGCCAGTACTCTGTTGGAAGTCTCGGGATCTTTTGATATCCACCTAACTCCTCAAGAAAAGTAAATACCTGCTGCGAGTCAGTCCTTGGATGAGGAATAGGCTGGGCCACCTCTGAAAGGGACAAGGGGGAACAGGGGCCTTGGCTTAAAGGAGCAATGCCTATTTATACCCTGCCCTACGTAGCATGCCTGAGCGGACAACCTCTAATCAGCAAGGGTAAGTGTCAGTTGCCACAGCCTGGAGAGCAGCTTCATTTCTCAGGGCTACCATGACAAAGTCTCATACACTGGGTAACTTAAAACTACAGAAACCTACCGTCTCTCAGTTATGGAGGGTAAGTCCCAAATCAAGTCAGCAGCAAGGACTTTCTCCCTCTAATGCTGAAGGGGCGTCCTTCCTTGGCTTGCCTCCAGTGACGTGTCAGCTGCACTTAACAGATGTGTGATGCTAATATCTGCCTGTAGCCATGTGGTGTTCTTCCCAGCTCTGTCTACACAGGAACCAGACATACTGGATTAGAGCTATGGTGTTTAAAATAGAAAATTTCCCCTGAAGCTTTGTGTGTTGGAGACTCGGCCCTCAGTACCGCATTGTTCAGCAGCAGGTCTGTCCTGGGAGGTGAGTGGGCCAGAGGGTGTTCACATCATCAATGAGACTGGAGGTGCAGGCTTGTAAAATGTATCTTTTTAATTTTTATCTAAAATATAAATACAGAATTTCCCTCCCCTGTCCTCCCTCCAACCACGCCCATTTGATCCACAGCCTCTTATATTTTAATTGTTGTTACACACACATACACACACACACAAACTCACACACATTTATGCAGCCTGCTAAGTCCATTTAGTGTTGCTTGCATGTACATTTTTTAAGGACTTATCACTTGGGGCTGGATAACCATTTAGAGTTCTCATTCCTAGGGAAGACTAATTGTCCGTCTGTCAGAAGTTCTTACGTCACCTATAGCTCTTCATCTAGGGGCAGGGTCCTGCACAATTTTCCCATGCACCTTTGCTTGTCAACTGTGTTGTTATTTTGCGGGTCTTGCTTAAGCAGCCATACTGCTGAGATTTCATGGGGCATGGCTCCTTTGTCATATCTGGAAGACTCAAATTTTCAGCAAACTTTCTGTTCCTCTGGCTCTTACAATCCTTATCTTTCCTGACAGTTCAAGAACCAGTAAATGTTGTGTATTGATGTATCAACCGGGGCTGGGCAGCCTGTGCTCAGTTGTTTTCTAAATTGCGACTAGCTGTGAACCTTTAGGAATCTTGCCTGCAGGTAATTGTTGTATTTCAGAGGCACCACAGTTAGGTAGGGATATTGAATTCTTTCCTCCCTTGGCAGCTTGCATGGAACCTTCCAGTATTATGAAAGCTAGTCCTCCAGGAGGAGGCATTTGGACAAGATCCAGCTACATTCTTCTGCATCCTGGGTCTGAAATGCATGGTGTCTTCAGCAATAGGGACTTACCTTCAACATCTGGGTGACAACTGAGAGTCTGTATTGTTTGGAAATTTCTCATAATCCCCTTTCTCATGACTGGTACTGCAGATTTTGTTAGATAGAGGCTCTTATGGGGACTTGATTATATATATCATATATATAATTATATACATATATCATATATGTATATGCACATATGAGATGTACATATATGCATATTTGTATATGCACATGTGTTTACAGGGTATATATGTGTATATTCATACACTTTTATGTATTATGTTATTTTAGTAAATATAAAATAATATGAAGTTGAGTATAGTGGTACATGCCTTTAATTCCAGCAATCAGGAGACAGAGGCAGATCTCTGCGAGTTCCAGGCTAGCCTTGGTCTACATAGTGAGTTTCAGGATAGCCAGGGCTACAAAGAGAGACCCTCTTCTCTCTCTCTCTCTCTCTCTCTCTCTCCCCAGTTCAAGTGCCTGCCTCATTTTTCCCATTTCTCCCTTCACCTACATCCTGCTGTTCCCTCTCTACTGCTCCTTCTCCCTCCCTCGATGGCCCCTTTTTTCTTTCCTCGTTATTTACTCACACCGGAAGGTAGGCTTGGAACAAGGAGCCATGGCTTGTTGGGTAGATCTTGTCCTCGGCTCCTGACTGCCTCCTCGCTTCCACAAATGAACAGCTTCCTTCACCACATGCCCCTACCACCATGATAGTCTGTGGAACCTCAGGCCCAAAGAAGTGGAGCCAGCCGAATTTGAAATGAAACCCATGATAGCCAGAGACAAAATAGACACCACCACCACCACCACTTCTGCTGCGATTTCACTCCTCCTGCATATTTTATTACAGGGGTACAAGGCTGACTAACAGAGGAACGCACCCTGTTGCGGTACACATCATACATTAGGTTGCTGTGTCTCCTTGCCTTGACAAAAGTAACTTAAGGAGGAGCTGGAGTCAGCATTAGTTGATCTTCCAGAGGACATAGGTTTAGTTCCCAGCACCCACATTAGGTAGATCACAACCACCTGAAACTACAGCTCCAGGTGACCTGACACCCCTTTCTAGCCTAACAGGCACCCGTACACATACAAAACACAGACACACATATGCACAAAATAAATCTTTTGGGTAAGGTAACATAAGGAAGAGTTTATTTGGCTTCACAGTGTCAAGGATACAGTCCATTGTGGTGGGGGTAAAGTATGTGTGTTCATTTGCTTTTCTATTGCTGTGATTAACACCATGACCAAAAGCAGGAGGAAAGGGATACGATCACTGAAGGAAGGCAAGGCAGGAACTTGAGCTGGGCAGGGACCTGGAGGCAGAAACTAAATTAGAGCAGGACGCTGAAGGCAGGAACTCAAGCAGACACTATGATGAAATGCTTCTTACTGGCATGTTCCTCCTGGCTTTGGTTTTGTACAACCCAGGATCACCTGCCCAGGGATAACACCACCACAGTGGGCTGAGCCCTTCCACATCTATCATTAATCAAGAAAATGCTTCTGGGGGCTGGAGAGATGGCTCAGAGGTTAAGAGCATTGCCTGCTCTTCCAGAGGTCCTGAGTTCAGTTCTCAGCAACCACATGGTGGCTCACAACCATCTATAATGAGAACTGGTGCCCTCTTCTGATGTATAGGCACACATGCAGGCAGAACACTGTATACAGAATACATAAATATATGTTTTTAAAAAGGTAAATGCTTCCACAGATTTGCCTACAAGTCAATGTGATGGAAGCTTTTCCTCCATTGTGATTCTCTTCCCAAATGACCCTAATTTGTGTCAAATTGACAAAACCTAACCAGCATAGGATAGCAGCAAAACATCAGACCCACAGCCAGAAAGCAGGGATCTATGCAATTCTTGCATTCAGTTCATTGTTTCCTCTAGACTTATTCCAGATATACAGGTCATGGAAAAGTACTGAGGGTCGTTCCCCCTCGGTTAATCTAGTCCAGGCCATGCCTCACAGACAAGCCTAGGCAAAGGTTTGTTTCCATAGTAATTCTCAATTCCATCAAGATGACCATCAAGATTAAACTTTCGAGTTACATCCTGAGTTTACAGATTTGGAGGTGATCATTTCAACCATGATAAACCGCAAGATCATTGTAGTATCCCTGGTAGTAATAGGGCTTTTATCAGGTCAGGCAGGCATGGTTATTTCCTATTAGTAGCAATCAACTAAAGAGAGGATATCTTTCCCAAAAATTCTGTAGGATCCTACATAACTCAAAGAGGGGGAATATGCCTCCCCCTTCCACTGCCACTACCCCAGTAACATGAACAGGAGATTGGTGGATACCTGAGTACGTGAGAACATTTTAGTAATTACAGTTGACATCTTCATTTATATAATCTTGGCCATTCCTATCTCCAGCCATTACTTACAGGCTACTTTTTCTCTGCAGCACCTCACTCTTCCTTACTTTTCCAAGTTGCCACTGTTTTATAATTACATTCCTTTTATTTTCTGTACTTAAACACTTCTGAACTGTATGTGAGTCGTTCCCCACTCCTGCAGAAAGAGCAAGGTCAAAGAAATAATCAAAAGTGTCACTAGTATTCGGACTTACTAATTTAAAAAATTGTAGTTGTAAGTTTTCATTAATGCATCTCATATATTTTTCCTACTTTTATATGTGTGGTGTGTATATGTATGCATGTTTGCAAGTACCTGGGTGCATATAGAAGCCCAAAGTTGCTGTCCAGAATCTTCTTCAAATGACTTTTTTTTTTCCCACTGAGACAGGGTATGCCAATCAAACCCAGAACTCACGGATATGACTAGTCTTTCTAGCCCAGCCTGCTCTGGGAATCCTCTGTCTCTGCCTTCAGGGGCTGGAATTACAGATAAGATACCACCCCTACCTGCCATACATATACATATATATGTGTGTTTGTGTGTGTGCATGCATGTATGTACGTACGTATGTACGTATGTGGGATTCTTGGGATCTGAACTCTAGTCTTCCCAATTTCACCACAAGTGCTCTCTTTAACCACTGATCCATCTTCCCAGCCCCCCTATTTATAATTTTTGGGAAGAAATTCTTTCCTTACTGGTCTCCATAGGCAGAAAGGGAGGGTTAGAAAAACACTCTGTGTGTAACTCCCCAAGGGGCTAAGGCTAGGCAAAGCTGGATATTTTTTCTTCCTAGTTATGCAAAAAATCTTTTTTAAATGTTCCATTTCTGCTCAGATTCATTTGCTATCACCACTATAATTTTGCTTAGTGTTAAAGCTAAAAATCTGTCTACAATTTTTAAGTTCCATAAATAGCAGCCTCCCACTGATATCCCAAAAGGAAACCTGCGTATACTGTTCTATCATCAAGACATCTTGACACAGATGCACAGATGAAAAACCCGAGAAATACGGTAAAATAGGCAAACTATCTATACATATTATACATTTAACAATGTAACTAAATTATCAATAAATTTTGTCAAACCACAAAGAGATAAGGCTGTAGGACATTGACCTTTGTAGCCACATCAAATAGAAATGCATTAGTTGGTTTTAGCAATTGTGCTGACTAGTTTTATGTCAACTTGACACAAGCTGGAATCATCGGAGAGAAGGAGGTCTCAATTAAGAAAATATCTCCATAATACTGGGCTGTAGGTAATCCTGTACGGCATTTTCTTCTTTAGTGACTGATGAGGAGGATCCAGCCCATTGTGAGTGGTGCCACCCCTGGGCTGGTGGTCCTAGGTTCTATAAAAAAAAAAAAGCAGGCTGAGCAAACCATGAGGAGCAAGTCAGTAAGAAGCTCCCCTCCAGGACCTCTGTATCAGCTCCTGCCTCTAGGTTCCTGCCCTGCTTGAATTCCTGGACTGATGATTGATTCAATGAAATGAATGGAACTAAATCCTGTGTTCAAGGAGATAAGCGGATTAAGAAATGGAATAAAGGGAGTGGTAACCTTAGGACATGACCCCACCCAGCTAAATTTCCAACTTGTAAAAAGGATTTTAAAAAAAGCTTATATAGTGAAGGAAACCATGGAACACAGAAAGCTGGTAAAGATGTAATTGAATGAGAGGACCATATTCCAGTCCCAGCAAACAGCAGAATTTGGCAGCTCTGACTTTAGAACTTGATTCTGACTTTAGAGTCAAGGACAGAAGAAAGTGGTTATGGAATATTCCTTTATGACTAAGAAAAGCTGCTGAGTCCAGGTATGTGTTGGGGTATCCCTCAATGGCAGCCTAGAAAGGTCATTGTGTAAACCTGTGAAGAAGAAGCCTAGATTGTCTTGGAGACCCCAAGATGTTAGAGATGCCAGCATAATGGGATACTTGCCAAGGAGAGGTCCTAACAGGGAGTGGAAGCAGCCCAAGGGAAAGAAGAGTGTTGCAGTCAGTAAAGCTGAAAGGAGTTGGAGGTCGGTTTGGCATCAGCCATGGAGATGCAGAGTTTGGAGTTTGCCGAGCTGATTTTCAGTCTTGTTTTGGTTCAGTATTTCCTCACCAGGCTCCCTTCCAACTTTTTGAAATGGTATCCTGTATCATTATATGTTGGAAATATGTGATCTTTTTAATTTTGATTTTACAAGAGATTACAGATAAGAGATTGCATGAATCTCTAAAGAGACTTTGAACTGTAGACTTTTAAATAAGTTTAAGACTGTTATAGACTATGGGGACTTTTAAAGTTGAACTGAATGTTAGCATCCAGACACACCTTGATCCCCCCCACCCCCAGCCTTGAGGATCTGGCAGAGTGGCTACCCTTGCATGCAGGACAGACAGAGACAGTACCCTGACTCTGTATGCAGGTGCAAAGCTTGCTTTAAGAGATAAGCTCTACCCATTCCCAGTCTCTTTCTGCCATTTCTCTGAGGAGGCAGATCTCTCTCTCTCTCTCTCTCTCTCTCTCTCATTCTTCTCTCTCCCCTTACTCCCCTCCATTCCCAATAAACTTCCTTCCCATGTAAGCTCTGTCTGATAGCATGTTTGTTTCCCCACCGTGGGATAAGCGGTCCCCCCTCACACCACATATCATTACACTGAATGATTTGGCTACAAGACTGTGGGGACCAGAGATTTGAATGTGGTGGTTTGAAAGAAAATGGCCCCCAAAGGGAGTGGTACTATAAGGAGGTGTGGCTTTTTTGAAGTAGGCATGGCCTTATTGTAGGAAGTGTATCACTGTAGGAGTGGGCTTTGAAATCGCCTATGCTCAAGCTACACCCAGTAACACAGTTAACTTCCTGTTGCCCTTGAATCAAAATGTGGAACTCTTACCTCCTTTTCCAGCACCATGTCTGTCTACCATACCACCATGTCCACCATGATGATAATGGACCAAACCTCTCAAACTGTAAGCCACCCCAATTAAATGCTTTACTTTGTTGCTGGGGTCATTGTGTCTCTTCACAGCAACAGAAACCCTAATTAAGCTGGGGATGGTGTCACACACCTTTAATCCCAGCACTTGGGAGTCAGAGGCAGGTGTATCTCTGTGAGTTCAAGGCCAGCCTGCCTGGTCTACAGAGTGAGTTCTAGGACAGTCAAAGATACATAAAGAAACCCTGTCTCAAAAAACAAACAGAAAGAAAGAAAGAAAGAAAGAAAGAAAGAAAGAAAGAAAGAAAGAAAGGGAGAAAGAGAGAAAGAGAGAAAGAGAGAAAGAGAGAAAGAGAGGAAGGAAGGAAGGAAGGAAGGAAGGAAGGAAGGAAGGAAGGAAGGAAGGAAGGAAGGAAGGAAGGAAGGAAACCATAAAACCCTAACTAAGACAGACACTATGGAAATCAATACAGTGGTTCCTCAGAAAATTGGGATCTGATCTACCTCAAGACCCATCTATAATCCACTTTTGGGCATATACCCAAAGGATGCTCCATCCTATCATAAACTATGTTCATAATAGCCAGAAACTGAAAACAACCTAGATGTCCCTCAACAGAAGAATGAATAAAGAAAATGTGGTACATGTACACAATGGAGTATTACCCAACCATTTAAAAAAAAAAACATGAAATTTTCAGGCAAATGGATGGAACTAGATAAAGTCATGCTGAGTGAGGTAACCCAGACACAAAAAGACAAATACAGTATCCACTTGTAAGTGGATATTAACCATTAAGTAAATGAAACCCAATATGGACAAGTTCAACAGAACCAGCATATATAGGCTTCCCATGCATGCTTCAGCATTGCCAGGGCATAAATTTCATTTTTCAAATTCAAAATGATAACCAAGCTACAATCTGTAGACACAAAGAGGTTAGGTAAAGAGGGGTCTAGCATGGGATGCATGGATTTCCCTGAAAGGGGAAATACAAAAGATTTTACTGGTGGACTGGGGGTGGGGTGGGAGTGGGAGTGATCAGGTATTTGGGGGAAGTAGGATCGAGGGAGAGAGTGTGGGGAGAGATAACTTGTTTGTGCTTTAACAAATAAAGTTTGCCCAAAGATCAGAGTGCAGAGCTAGCCACTGGTTAGCTATAGAGGCCAGGCAGTGGAGGCATGCACCTTTAATCCCAGCTCTTGGGAGACAGAGGCAGATGGAGCCCTTGTTAGTTCAAAGGCACCCTTGGCTACACAAGATTGATCCAGCCAGGCAGTGATGGCTCACACATCTAATCCAGTACTTGGGAGTCACAAACCCTTAATCCCAGCACTAGGGAGGTGGAGACAGGAAAGGATATGGCTGGTCTGAGAGAGAAATATAAGACTGGAGGAGACAGGAACTCAGTGCATTCAGTCTGAGGATTCGTGGAGACAGGCTTTTATTATTAAGACCAATTAGACTCCTCACAACAATGGCTGGAACTGGGGTGCCTTTGGGGTTGATATGGAAATGTAGTGCAGTGGAAACTTCCCGGAATCTATGAAGGTGATCCTAATGAGGACTTTCAGTAATGGGGGATACAGTCTCAACTGGCCATCTCTTGTAGCCCAAGGGACTGGGTTGTATTCAGTTGAGCTGTTGGCAATGGCAGTCCCGTGGAAATCCCCTAACAACCCAGACTGATGCTAAGACCAAAGGCTACTCACCCCAAACTGGTGAGGGGTCCAATTGCCAGGGACAATATCCGCACCACTCACTGAATATGGAGAACTTCGAGCTGGTGCCTACATTGAACCTTCACTCAGGCATAGTCTGAAAACCAGAAAAAGAGAAACATGGAACCAACCCAGTCACAAAACTTTTGACTGACAATCTGTCCTGCCTGCAAAATATGACAGAGCAATGGTGGCACAGAACCTGTAGGAGTAGCCAACCAATGTCTGGTTTGACTTAAGGCCCACTCCGTGAGAAGGAACCCATACCTGGCACTGCTTGAGTAACCAAGAACCAGAGACTAGATAGCACAAAGACCTCGGGTAAAACCAAACACAATTGGTCAAAATAAACAAACAAACAAATAATCAACTAACTAAACTGAAAATTTCTTAAGAAAACATGAGGAAGAACAAGCCTAAAAGATGGAACTGTATGTGAAGATTATCTTTGATTAGAATCATTTAATTTTCAAGTTGATAATTTAATTAATAATAATTAAGTTGTTTTTTTGCCACTGAAACAGCATGGCAAGTAAGTGGCCAGTAAAGACTAAACTTTTAACTTGTAAGGGAAATTGATTTATAGATAGAGACTGAGAATCTATTTGTAGTGTTGTTTTTGCTATGAGAAGATTGGTTCCCAGTTCCAGCTCAGAGTTACATAGACAAGTCTATAGGGATATTAACCAGCTTGAGTTTGTTTGGGGGTTTTGAATTTTTCCCCTAACTCAAAGCAGCAGAAAAAAAAGACACCTCTGATGAGGGAGGTGATGTATGCTGGGAATATGTTTTATTGCCATTGGTTAATAAAGAAGCTCCTTTCGGCCAATGGCTCAACAGAGTAAAGCCAGGCTGAAACAGATCTATAGAGAGAGTGGGTGGAGTCAGAGCGAAGCCATATTGCCTCCCATAGGAGGCAGATCCTCCACTGGAGCCCACCAGAACCTTGCCCGTAACAGATTAATAGAAATGGGTTAATTTAAAATATAAGAGTTAGCCAGAAATATGCTTAAGCTATTGGCCAAACAGTATTGTAATTAATACAGACTTCTGGAGTCTGGGTGGCTGGGAAACCAACAAGCAGCTTCGGGGAACAAGTGGCCTCTCTCCAACAACACACCTCTAGATAAAAATATAATACACATAATCCCCTAGGTAATGGCTCCCAAAACATTAAAGTGCTGTTAGTGTCCTGGAGAATGACTTGACTAAGAAATGGCCACTGTCCACTTTCCCCTGAAGCTTTTGTCCACACCTGTGGTGGTTTAAATGAAAATGACCCAAGAGACTCACAGGGAGTGGCACTATTAGGAGATGTGGTCTTGCTGGAGTAGGTGTGGCCTTCTTGGGGAAAGTGTGCCACCAGGGGAAAGTTTTGAGGTTTCAAGTTTTCAAGCCAGGCCCAATTGCTCTCTCTTCTTGCTGCCTGTGATCTGGATGCCAGCACCATGTCTGCCTGCGTGCCACTATGACAATAATGAACTAAGCTTCTGAACCTACAAGCCAACCCCAATGAAACTTTTTTCCTTTATACGAGTTGTTGTGGTCATGGTGTCTCTTCACAGTAAAACCCTAACTAAGACAGTATCTTTTATCTGCGCCACGTGAAAGACCTTTAAGATGAGTGAAATAATTTGTTGTGCAAACCAGGTCCTTTCAGGATTTAAAGAGATTTCTGTTTATGTCAGTTTGATGGGACCATAGGTCAAATATTAGAGATGAGGAAAATAGCATGGGCTATGGAATTTTATGTTATGAATTAGTATGATGTGGTTTCCCAATGGCTGGTTCCTTCATATTGTTGTAAAAGTAAAGAAAAAGGCTCCACTAAAGTGACATGTTTTGTCTCCAGAGATTGGCCACAAATAATATTCCTTAAGCATTGACTAGCAAAGATGACCATGACCCAAGGAAAAAGCCCTAATAAATATAATAGCCAGAACTGACTCATACTTACTTCAACTGTCTAGCAATCAGATATGGATTATAAACAACTATGATTAACATGCTAAATAGTTGAAAGTTGACCACATCTACAAATAATATAAAAAATAAAGATTGTTACAGCATATACGCAAAGCCATGAGAAAACAGCAACCAAAGTTAATCTGCTCCAGTTTTAGTGACAACTCTGAGGATTTCTGGTTGGAGGAAGTTGGGAATGAAGATGCTAGCAGAAGGAGTGGCTATATTTGGGGAGCATTTGGAGCTTTACATGGTGGGGAGGGAAGTGGTAACCGGAACTTCTGGAGCCACTGAGACCTCAGAGGCCCCAGCTCCTTCTGGCAGATGGTAGCCTCATCACCAGCTCCAGATTCCCACTCAGCAGGCACCAGGCTTCCCTGGGGTAGAAGAAAAAACAACAGCAGAGAAAGGTCCCAGCCTCCCTAAAACTGGTTCTGAAGTCAGCATGGGGCTCTGCAGGTGCTTTTTAAATTCCAGGTATATGCAGAGCAGATAATAGTTAGTGTCTAAGTGTCTAAGCCTGTTTGGGAATTAGTTGCTTTACAGGTTTTTTGAGAATCGGTTGTAACTAAGGAATGTGCTATTCATGACTTCTCTAGTCAATTCCCACAACCAGGAACTCAGGTTTATCAATTCGTTTCAGCAGGGAATCCTTCCGATTGAGGTGCAAGAGCTTGCTTGAGATAACAAATGATCCTATTGGTACCAGAGCGTTGCATAGAGAGGAAACCTGGGAATGAGGCCCCTCTCAGCTCTGTCTCACAGACAGGAGAATGAGGCCCAGAGAGGGAAAGGGAGGCAAGCACAAGGCCACTCCATCCTCCCAGCCTTCAGGGAGGGACTGGTGACAGCCAGACAAAGTCTTGTTCAGTTTTCCACCTCTGGAGTGCCCATCACAGGGGTGAGGGAGCTGGGATACTGGGGCTGATCACCTACCAAAGGACCCAAGGTCCGCTTGTATTCCAGGGAATTTCCACAAACTGGACTGGGTTCTGGAGTGTTAGGGTGTTGCTGGTTTTACATAAAAAATCATAATTTACACAAATAACCCCTTCCAGGAAAATTATTTAACTAATTAATTAAAGTGTGTGCTGTGTGTGTGTGTGTGTGTGTGTGTGTGTGTGTGTGTGTAGGGGACAGGCTCATGCCATGATGTGCATGAGGAAGTCAGAGCAAAACTTTCAGACATCAGTTTTCTCCATCTACCATGCGGGTCTCAGAGACTGAATTCAGGTGGTCAGGCTTGGTGGCAAATGCCTTTACCTGCTGAGCCACCTTTTGGGCCTTGGCGTATTTATTTGATGAGCTGTATAGACCAGCACAGAACTTTCAAACTGCTGTCTTTAGTGCTTTCATGACCATCTCAAATGAATGGCAAATCATCGGTCCACAGCCACCCATTGGTCACCTCATCTGCTCCAGACAGATTCTAGCCTTCTTTTGTGAGAGTATTCAAATTGACATGAAAGAAAAGAAAAAAAAAACTAATAAAAACAAAAACTGATTACTGCTTTCACACAGTTTGTGCCAAATTTTTGTTCTTAGAAATACAACATTTTAGTAACTTTGCACTACTGGTAATATAATTAATATAATTATAATATGTAATACACACACTCAAACCATCTTGAACAGATAAATACATTTATGTTTACACAAATATTTTACAAAGAGAAATTTTCTATTTTTTAATTGTTCACCACTCCTTTATTATATTGATCTGGAAAATGATTTAGTACAGTTATGCTCAAAATCAGTACTGAGCAGCACCAAGCAAATGAACCCTGATTCATGAATAAGACACAGTGAAAAACACTTGGTCGTGGTCAAGGGGGCAATTCAATGTCACAAAACAAAGTAGAGGATTGATCTAAGATGTTTAACAGGAGGTTTGCCTGATCCTAGGAAGCCAAGGAGCCTAACCTGTACAGGTGAAAGGAAACAGCTTGCATCTCATACAGGAGACGACTCCAGCTACCACTAGAAACCCCACTAAGGGAAGCTAAAGCAGGAAACTGGAAACAGGAACTGAAGCAGAGCACATCCTTTCCAATGTAACTCAGGACCACCCGCCTAGGTGTGGAACTGTCCGTACTGGGTCCTTCCACAGCAATCAATAATCAAGAAAATGCTTCCACAGGCCAGGGTTATGGAGGCATTTCCTTAAATGAGATTCCCTGGGTCCAGAAACCCCTAACTTGTATCGAATGTTCCTTGGGGTGGTGACCTTCCCACCTCTCTTCAATTCTTAGCTTTATCCTGAAAGGCACAGCTTCAGTGGCTTGATGCACAGCTTCTCTGTCTTCTAGGAACTACATAAGCATGACGGGCTTCAAGTTCTTACTCACTTTATGTACTTGGGGGGATACCACTGTTGGGGTACAGCCTTGAAGGGTTCATACATTCCAGGGTAGAAGAGTGTGGGTTAGAAATGTTAGGCAGAATAGACAGAGATACAAAAGAAATAGAGAGACACAGAATAGAGTCAGGAGAGCAACCGAGTGAATACTGAACTGCCCCTGTTTATTATGATCTTTAAATTTCCCAGTCCAAAAGGGAGGGAAGAAAGCAAAAGATTTCTTTACTGCGATACAAGGAACAAACAAAGTGATTACCACCTTCATACCCAAAACACCAAGTAACCACCCCCTAGGTCAAGACATCCTATTATCAGCCACACCTTAAGTCAAATCTCCTGTCAATAATCTTGAATGAGCAAGACTAGGCCTGAGCTCTCTGACCTTTAGTCAAGGTGGAACGGGTTCACTTCAGTGGGTTCTGACAGACCACTTGGCAGGTGCAGCATCATGTTGGCCCTTTCAGAGAGAGCCTCTCCAGATCCTTTGAGTATGCCCCAAAGGCTTAGCCATCAGCTGCAGTCAGGACACTTCATTGCTCTCTGGCCTGGAGGAAGATTTTCTTCATTCCAGAAGGGCAGCTCACTGGAGTCACAGAGGAGGGTTGGTGACCATCAGGGAGGGCGTTGTCCCCTCAGTCCTTACTGATGATGTTTCTTGGAGCGTGCAGTAAGGTGTAGAAGGATGCCTGGGTTCTGCTGAAGGTGGTGGAATGTCCCTGGAGAATCTTGAGAGTGTTACCACACCTGGCAGCACTCTCTACTCTGCTGAGTCCAGTCAACCCCCCTGAGCACTGCTCATTGAGGTGCATGTCCTCCTCAATGGAAGCCACACCTGGTCAGGGCACCCAGCACTGTCCAGAAGGGCTGGCTTGCTCCTTTCTTCACTGAGGTGAAACTGGATTTGTTTCTAATAAGAGCTCAAGTGTTAAAGGATCTACATACAATTTCTTTATAGTGAAGTGGTAGGGACTGGAGAGATGGCTCAGTAGTTAAGAGCATATGCATCTCTTGAAGAGAATCTGAGTTCAGTTCCCAACACCCGTGTTGGATGGATCACAACTGCCTGTAGCACCAGTTACAGACAGCTCAATGCACACACACACACACACACACACACACACACACACACACACCTAAAAACAAAATAAATCTTAGGAAAAGAAATAAATGCAATATTTGTGAAGTGGTGATAAGCACCTTACTGTTATGCTTGGAGAGCATCATCCTGTATGAAGTTTCAGTGATGGGCCACTCTCTGCAGCTCCAACCCACCCATGCAGGTTATGTGAGGATGAGTACTTACTCTCAGACAGACCTGTAATCTAAGCTTTTTCCTTTTTCTGTCTAAGAAGATGAAAGCTTATTAGCAACAATTCTTTAAATAGTGTAGTGGATTCATGTGTGTCTCGTCATGGTGAATTGAAAGAACATTTGCCTGAAATGTTCCTAGGAGTTATTATGTAGGTAGATATTTTATAAACTATTCATAAAAGGCAGATATTTTATAAAATACTCTAGAAACTGTAATTGGTATGTATTTAGTCAAAGGTGTCAGGTTTCATTTGACTTGGGGTTGTTTTCCTTTGAGTAGTTTGAAAATCAGTAATTTTCATGAATGCCACATTCTTTTCTTCGGGAATATATCCGCACGTTGATACCAAAGAGATCTTACTCAGGTGGGATTCTGGCATGGGCATCTTTGCTTCTTTTCTAACTGTCCTTCTTGTTGGAGCATAACTGTCCTTCTTTCTGTAAACATAAAGACAGGTAAGCACTAGGGAAACCAAGAATGATAAACATACAGGGTTGTCTCTTCAGTGGAAGAGATATGTAACCTGTTTTCTACCCAGAAGGCTGGGAATGGAGGTGGCTAATAGCCTATGTGAACCCTGTGCTATCTGTAGGGATAGGCCATATCTAGCTCCCCCACGCTCCCAAAAACAGGACCATAGATAGCTAATGGTCTAGGTGACCTCTGTGCTATCTGTATGATGGAGTCCATACTAGATCCTTCCCCAGGCTCTTAAGATAACACATGTAGCCTACATTAAGAACCCATCTTCATAGAGGAAATGACATGTACTTTTGAGAAGAGTTCCAGTTTAACTATGTGTAGGTGAAAGTTTCTATCCCACCTCCCAGGTCCCAAATAACCAACACAGAGGCTTAATATTAATTATAAATGCTCAGCCAATAGCTCATGCTTATTACTAACTAGTTCTAACAACTTAAATTAGCCCATATCTATTAATCTGTGTATTGTCATATGGCTCATGGCTTTACCTGTCCTCCAGCATATCTTGTTTCCTCTGTCTCTCCTGGTGATTCCTCTGACTCTACCTTTCTTCCTTGACTCTCCTGCCTATACTTCCTGCCTGGATATCAGCCAATCAGCTCTTGAGTAACCAATGAGAGTGATATGTATCATAGTGTACTGAAGGACTGATTATTCCATGACAATTATGCCTCCTTGTGCATATGGGATTGTTTTACACCAGAAAACCTTTTTCCAAATTATACTGCACTTAGAACATGCCTCAAATAAACTGCCCAGTGTCATATTCTAGAACCCAGTACTGCTACTGAATCGTGTTGAACCAGATTTTCTTTCTGTCTCATGTGGATCATTACCCCGCTGACCATGGTGTTCAATGACCCAGAATTCAATTCTCTCATCCAAGGGTTTGTGACCTTGAGGTGAGAGAGTGGAAATAATCTTGGATTCTAACCAGTTCTCTGAGACAAAGCATTTTAGACAACTACTGAGCTATTTGTTAAGATCCAAAGGAGCAGAATATTCAGAGCAACTGCTCTGCAACTTCACACAAGTTGAATAAATAAAATTGAATCCTTGGTTTCCTGAACAAGGAACCATAGATGTTCATTGTTGGAAATGCATAGGAACTACTGTAAATAGAGCCTATGAAAATGGGGGGTAAAACCCCTGTCAATTATTTTCAAGCTGGAGTACAGTAATATGTTAATTGGACCCTTTCAGAAAGGAGAGAGAGCGAGAGAGCAAGAGAGAGAGAGAGTGAGAGAGAGAATATGAAAATAAGAATTTTCTGCTGGACTTATCAGGGCAGGCTGAGTGGACTTTGTGGGTGCCTTGGAGTGCCAAAACACTTGAGTTCCAGGAGATAGGAGGCAGGGCTCTGTTGCCATGGCTGCCCCAGAGCTGAGTTTTTGTTTGTTTTTGTTTTACCTCATAGCAGGATTGCATAATCCAATATAGATTGATCAATGGTTCCTTCATGGGGAAAAATTAAAATAGGCCCAACTTCTAATACAGGAACAATTGCAACCTAGGAATAAGGCACCTAAACTGGTGTTGTTTAAATTTCTTGAGGTATTGGTTATTCATTAGATGGATGGCATTCTTCTGCTCACCTAATCAATACTTAAGTGATTATTTGGTGGTAGAAAAACTAAAAGGGCAAAATTTTAAATTTGGGAGCATGTCAGTGGGTATACTTTTATTTGCCTATTGCTACTAAGGATTTGGTCCCGCCCTTTAAGTTGCTTTCTGGAGACTCTAAGTTCAATTCTATAAGAAATATAACATCTGAAGCAGGGTGGGTTATTATCATATTAAATCATGCTGCTGCTAAATCTGTAGGGCATAGAATTAATCCCTCACTTCCTTATCAATTACTTATCCTTCATTCCGCCTCATCATTCACTGGAATTATATATCAACAAAAATAACGGTATTGCAGGAATTTATGCAAGTCATAATTCTCCACAATAATCTGCAACCCTTTATTTATAGAAAATTATAGACCTAACAATGATAGAAAGGGCAGATCTTAAACCACTTATTGGTAAAGAGCCTATAGAAATAATTGTGCCATAAAATAAAATGCAGGTTGATTATTTCTTCCACACTGATAATAACTGGCAGGTTGCATTAACATGTTACTGGAGGTCTACAGACTGACACTCTCCTAAAGATCCCCCTTTAAGATTTTTTTAAAGATGCCCCATGATAGTGTCTAAAATTACATCTAAAAATCCTATAGAGATTACTTTTAATGATTTTTCAGATGTCTCTTCAATGGACAAGGAGCATATTTTTTTTATAAAATTCCACATGCTTCACCAAAAAGATTGTGTCTTCTTGAGCTCAGAAATGAAATTGCCCTGAATTTTAAAGATCTCAAATCTTACAACCTTAAGTTTAAATCTTGAAGTTAATGGCCATTGCTAATTAAGTGGATTTTGTTTGTTTCTTAGTATTGTGCTCAGCCCTGGTCTGATAAATGATTAGACTCTGACAAGGGAGAAAGCTAGAGGCTCATGAGGTGCCTATCCTCTAGTAAAAACACGAGTTTTATTCCAAGCCCGTAGTGTGTAATTACTAGTGAGAGATTCTCACATCATCTTGACATCTGGAACTAGGGCTGTCTGTGGTTGGGGACTTCTCTGCTGTCAGGTATGTAGAGATCTGTGTTGGAATGCACGACAGGCATGCAGAGTGCCTCTCCTTAACTAGTCAGAGGACAGCCCCAGGTGTGGCACAGGGCCCAGGAGACTCCAGAAAAATACCAGGTGTCGTATCAGGAACTCGACTTTGTCAAACAGTTCTTTCTGCTTGTCCTTTAAAAAACTCCTATTACAAGTAAAAAAACTGACAATGATCCTGCTTATACTAACAAATACTTTAAAAAATTTTAGAATTTATGAAATACTGATCATGTTACTAAAATTCCTTCCTATCCACAGGATCAAGCTGTTGTGAAACAGCACCACCAGATACTTAAATGACAAATTTTAAGAATAAAAAGGGGATATATATACCTACCTAAATCCTCACATTCTATGCCCCATTTACCTATGCTAACTTTAAAATTAAGGCATTTTTAACTTTTGGGATAATGCTTTTTTCTGCTGCCCCAAAGCATTTGCCCTAAAGGAGACATAGCCTAAAGTATATGTTAAATGAAAAAAATCTAGAAACCAATGGAAAGAAACCAATACTAAGAAATCAATGGAAAGAGCCTGGCGCTCTAATATCAAGGTGAGGTAAGGCTTATGTCTTTCCAGAAAATGAACAGACTCCCAGACAGTTCTCGCTCTGATGTATCCATTCCACCAGAGCAGCATCCCGGGGACCACCAGACAGATGCAACATCTGAAGGTAGACAACAAACCCTTCACAAGAAGACACTCGAGGAAGAGGAAGAGGAAGCTGATAACGTGGAGAGAGAGAGGAATCAAGACTTTAACTCACCAAGCTCAGACTTTGGGGAATTAACAGTACGACTGACCCTAAAAGTGATGCTGTTATCTTTCCTGACTGTATTACGTGTTAATTCTCAGCTTTTCCATGCAGAATCAAAATGCTCTTTTGTCAGGGGGTGGAAAAATGACACACCTGTAATAGGAGACAGTATGATATTTTTGCCAGGCTAAGGATCGCTTTCAGGCTTTTTTGTTGCCAGTCCCAGGACCAGTTACTGGAATACAAAGAGTAGTCTCTAAGATGGCCTGTATGTATACTAAACAACTAACTTTACAGCAAAAAATATTAGTAAAAATTAGTCAAGAGATGAGTGAATTGAGAAACATAGTTTGACAAAATAAAGCTACTATAGGTTAATTTTCACTCAAACGTAATCTTGGTTATCAACAATTTCCTGGCATGTGTTGTGTTGTTTAATCTATGAGATTTTTCTCATACTATTGATGGTCCAATTAACTAGCATAAAGAGATGGACAAAATCTCTCAAGTGACCTTTGAATGGCCATCATGGTTAAGATGGCTTTCCTCTTTCCTTAGCCCTCTGTTAGTTATTCTTATGGTTCTCTTATGCTTGCCTATATTAATTAGACTAGCCATACAGGCAATGCACTCAGCCTTGGCCTCTATTACAGCCACTGTCTTTTCTTTGAAAATTAGAGAAGAGAGGATAATGGGAGCACAAATGTACTTGTACTCATAGGTAAGCACTAGGTAAAGCAGGAGTGTTAAACACACTGGGTTGTCTCTTCAGTGGAAGAAATGTATAACCTGTTTCTACCCAGAAGACTGGGAATGGAGGTGGCTAACAGCTTGGGTGACCTCTGTACTATCTGTAAGGAAGGCTAGGCCATACCCACCTCTCCCAAGCTCTCACAAGCGGTTTCAGTGACCAAGACCACATCAGATTCCCACCCCTGGGACCTTAAGATAAACATGTTAAGAACCAATCTTCATGGGAGATGTGACATATTTTTCAGCTTCAGTGTAAATATGCCTCCTGTGCATATGGGATTGTGTTACTACAGGAAATCTTTTTCCAAATTGTGTTGTACTTAAACGTGCCTAAAATAAACTGCCCAATGTCAGGTTCTAGAAGTTTGAACCAACGCTAGCTATTGAGTTATGTTGAACCCAACTACCTTCTTATCACCCGTGGATAGAGATCCCTAGGAAAAGGAGAGAGAGAGAGAGAGAGAGAGAGAGAGAGAAACTAACTGATTGTAGAATTTAAGATTTGTTGATAGCTTTTAATTTTTTCTCTTCCATTATGTTCAAAGTCTGCTTAAATTAGGTCACTTCTCCTTTGTAGTTTAAATGTTCATTTGTTCTGGAAGAATGAATGGGTTTTCCGTATCAATTAATCCAACACAGATAATCCTCGCAGGCATAACTCCCCTGGCATTCCTGGAAGTTTCTCTCCAGGTCTTCTAGCTAATTCTGGATTCTTTCAAATTGATGGCAACTGTCACACGGTCTAATTGTTCCACTTTTGTTCAGTTTTGTGTTTCCCCACCATCCTTGCTTTTTTTCCATCTTTAATTTTATTTTTGGACATTTAAAACATCTTTATTTCTAACAGGCTAATGATATGGATCTATTCAAATGTAAGTTTGGTCAACACAGTTCGTGTTATTGGTTAGGAACACCCTTTCCCCCACAGGATCTGGGAGGAAAGGAGACATCTTCCCCTTTTAGTGTAAAGACTTGGTGGAGCAGAGCTTCCCCTGGGAGAGTGCTGGAGCCTCATTCAGGCACAGGAATAGAACATTCCCCCGTGTGTTCCTGTGCAGTTTACAGACAGCACATCCAGTATAAAACTCCCCAAAGATAAACTAAAATATGTATCATTAAAGAGGTACAAATATGGTTAAAAAGTCCTGTTTCATAATTCAGCACAGACACCAACCCCGGAAGGTCAGTCTCTTTAAATGTCATTTATTGAAAAGAGCATTTTATTGTCAGGCTATTTTCAGTTAGTAATTTTATTGCCATTTTATGCCAAAGGTTATCATTTCACTCTTTTATATTTTATATCCAATTTAATATTTGTATGATATGGGCCTATAAGAAATTGCCAAATACTACTTCTTTATCACTTCTTTTACCTCTCTGCTGATATATATATAATTTTCAGCTGTTCTTTACTAAATTTTTCTGAAGTATAAAACAGAATTTTAAAAATATTAAGGGCATTGTTCAGTGGATTAAAAAAATGCTTCTTTCCTATGTGTGGTGACATGCACCTATAATCCAGTGCTCCAGAGGCAGAGGCAGAGGCAGGTAGATCTCTGACTTTGAGGCCAGTCTGATCTACACAGTGAGTTCCAGGCCAGCTAGAGACACATGGTGAGACCCTGTCCTTAAGAAAAAATGTCGTTGGACTGAGACAAGCTCAGGGAGGCGTTCCTAGGATACAGCTTGGGTTAAGAAAGTGACATACTGGTGGACAGTGAGCTTAATGTGCACAGCATGATCAACACTTAAGAGAGGAGAGAACGCAGGCTTCTGTGGAAGGAAACACAGTGCTCAGAGCACAGGAGATGGGCAGGCAGCCCGGCTTTCTGCTACTTGGAACAGTTGAGATAAAGGATTCTGCTGAGGGAAAAATTCTAGGAGGAGATGGAAAAGGACTGTGGACAAAGGAACCTCCACCGGGAAGTAGCACAAAAGGGAGGCAAGACAATGGCCTGAAAATAGCCAAAGAGCCACTTAAGTGGAAAAATATGTGATCTTGGGCTCTGCTTATCTGTGGAGCTAGGATTCTTGTGCACATATCTCAGGTTGGGGTTAACAATGTGACTTGGTGGTAGAGCTTGACTGCAGAAGGCCTTTGGTTCAAGCCCCAGCACCAAAAGAGAAAGACAAAATAAATAGAAAAGGAGGAAAGAAAGAAGTAGGGCATGGTGGCTCAGGTCTTTAATTCCAGCTTTCCAGAGACAGAGGCAGGAGGATCTCTGTGTGTTCAAGAGCAGTCTGCTCTACATAGCTAGCTCCTGGCCAGCCAGGGCTGGGCAGGGAGACCCTGTCTCCAAGAACAAAGCAAAACAAAAGAAGTCAGAGCGAGCTGTGCTGCGGGCTAAATGAACTAAAAATTATATTCTGGCAAATAGAACCAAATAAGAATAGGCTATGGGCAGAGGAGATGGGTCAGCCAGTGAGGTGCTTGCTCCATAAGGATGATCCCAGTACCCAGGTAAAAAGCCAGGTGTGGCACACTGCTATAACCTCAGCCTGGGGTTGGTGGGTAGAACTCATTCTGTAGACCAGGCTGGCCTCAAACTCACAGAGATCCACCTGTCTCTGCCTCCTGAGAGCTGAGGCTTAAGGCGTGCGCCACCACTGCCTGGCTCTCCATCTTATTTTGGAGGCAAAGGGGGGTTTTGGCTACAGACTGGGGGGGATCCCTGTAGTTCTCCGGCCAGCTTCATGTGCTTGAAGGTCAAACTGACAAAGGGGTAGAGTTGTGATTGATCTTCACTGTCAACTGATTGGATGCATTTAACTAAAGTTTGAAGAACCATCGTGAGTGTGGGTGGCACCATCTATGGCTGACGTCCAGGACTTCACCCCATTCCCTGCTTCCTGGCTGTGGATGCACTGTGACCAGCTGCCTCAAGCTCCTGCTGCCATGCCTTCCCTGCCACGACTGTACGCTTAAACCGTGAGACAGAATCAACCTGGCTTTTCCTCAAGTTGCCTTTGTCCGGAATTTTGTCACAACCGTGAGAAAAGTGACTGAAACACACACTCACTGGCTTCCATAGTAGCAGCTTTGGACAGAAACAGGCTAACTGTTCCTGATACTGACATGTGTATTTACAAAGTGATTTCAAGGAAATTTTCGTTAGGCAAAAGTTCACAACTCAAAATTTACTCATAAGGATGAAGGAATCAAGGTTTCAAAATAATTTGTCCAACACCATGGAAAAAAGTAAGAAAAATTGGCATACATAGTATTCTAATATGCAACTTACTGTCCCATTCCTGAATATTATTGTGTCAGGTAGAGTACATTACTTTGGAAGAAGTTTAATTAAAGCTCTTTTTTTAAGGTACCAGAATATATGTTTAATAAAAATAATGTGACAATGATAAAATGGCCACCCAGTAGAGCACAGGCCAAAGTTCCAGAAGGGGAAGACCAACCAGTAGAGCACAGGCCAATGTAGTGATAGGGGGAGCACGGGCCTGCTTTTCGTCCCGCCCGGCTCCCGCACGGCTAGCTTATA